>PISX010003074.1:72210-145437 GCA_004024625.1 Mellivora capensis
TCATGTGTCTGTTGGCCATCTGGATGTCTTCTTTGCAGAAATGTCTGTTCATGTCCTCTGCCCATTTCTTGATTGGATTATTTGTTCTTTGGGTGTTGAGTTTGATAAGTTCTTTATAGATTTTGGACACTAGCCCTTTATCTGATAAGTCATTTGCAAATATCTTCTCCCATTCTGTCAGTTGTCTTTTGGTTTTGTTAACTGTTTCCTTTGCTGTGCTATTTAATAGATATAAATGAATTTGTAAAATATGCGGACTTGGTGTATATATTTGATTTATGCACATTTTACTATAGATCTCATTCTGATTTTTTTCTCAGCACCATTTTCTGGGATGTAGGTTCCCCTCCCTACTACCACACACAATTCTGCAACTTGGACCTGTTTTCTTTATGGGTGTGTGTGAGCGGGTCCTTGGGGACATATACCTAGAGGAGGGGTGGGTGGATTGCAGCACATCTGCCCCCAGCTAGACCATTCCATGTTGCCTTCAAAGTGTACAACAGGTGTTCATTGATCAGATGGGTCACAACTTACGATTTCAGTCAAAACTTTGAGACCCAGAGTACACACACACCAGGAAAGACGTGCCTTCAAAAGATAGTGATGTCAGTGTACATAAGCCTGCCATTTTCAGAGACAGCTAGATTTAGTTCTAAAAAATAAAAAATATCAAGGGGCACCTGGGTGGCTCAGTGGGTTAAGCCACTGCCTTTGCCTCAGGTCATGATATCGGGATCCTGGGATGGAGCTCCGCATTGGGCTCTCTACTTAGTGGGGAGCCTGCTTCCCCCTCTCTCTCTGCCTGCCTCTCTGCTGACTTGTGATCTCTCTCTGTCAAATAAATAAATAAAATCTTAAACAAACAAACAAACCAAAAATACCAAGTGTTTGACTTCTGTTAAAAGTGGAGACATTTTCCCATCAAGGTGAATTTAATTTTCATTTAAATTAATTTTAATTTAAACTCAATTTAAATATCTTCATCTCTTCCACATGGTTGGACAAACAGGAAACCACCATAACTAGAAGCAGGAACCTCTTTCAATCAGCCCCAGGCACTCAGCAAAAAGATGTTTGTTTTCCCACTGCAGCCACCTTTTCTCTCTATCTGTTCTCCTTCCCAATAGTTGTCCTGGAAGTTTCTTATGGTTCTAAACTATCTCTTCCCCAACATCACACCACATTCACTCCTGGAAGAACTAGATACCTGAGTCTAGGCAGTTCACATACATATTATCTTCCTTAAACCTCTTTTTATTCTCAAATGCATGAGCTGCCTATTTGCAGCTGGGTAATATTTTCCCCATCTACTAAAATGAGATTAGACTAGAAGAATGCCAAGGGACACCCTAATTCAAAAGTTCTAAGAGTGCCTGGGTGGCTCAGTTGGGTAGTGTCTGCCTTTTGCTCAGGTCATGATCCCAGGATCCTGGAATTGAGCCCTTTATGGGGCTTGCTGCTCAGCAGGAAGCCTGCTTTGCTTTTCCCTCTCCCTCTGCTGCTCCCCCTGCTTGTGTTCTCTGGCTCTCTTGCTCTCAAATAAATAAATAAAATTTAGAAAAATTCTATACTCTCACACATTTTTAAATAATTAGTGCTTTCTTTCTATTAAGTCACTAGTTTTGTTGCAGAAGTGTCACATCATTTCACTGTATCCAGTAGCCCTATTCTTTTCTACAGAGGAAAAGCAAGAGAGCTGAAAATTCACAGTTTTCTTTATGGTATGGTCCTGTAGTTCTCACATTTAGAACCTATTTGAGTTGGGGCTTTGCAGAGATATAAAAATTATCTCTTATGAAGGATATAAATATATATATGCTGAACACTAACTAGTTTCTCTTACAGCAAAGAATAAATCCATGCAAATAAAGACTGACACACTTTTCATTATTATTATATAACCAAACCTCCATCGTGAACTAGAGAAAAATCTCTATTATAATGAACACATTCTGATACAGTAAAGGGGCAATTTTTTCTTAAATGATTTACTATATATAAAAACAGAACAAGCCTTCCGAGTTGAGGTGATATAGGGAAAAATTCCATGGATCATGGTATAGAGGAATAAATCTCTCATTGCACAAAGAATTAAGTTGGGGAGAAACCATCTCCTGGAATTATTTTTATTTATGCTAAGGAATATAAGTGAAAATATTTAAAGCCATTAAGTTTTGTTGAAAGGATGGAAAGTATCTTGGTTAAGATCAAACTCCAGAGAGACTTTTGACAATAGGGTATTTTATCTGTGAATGCTTACTGCCAGTGAGATTTCAATAAAGTGTTCTTTGCAATTTAACAATAAAGACATATTTAAGTTTACAGTGCCAATATCACAGCCAAGGAAGTAGGACAGGGATAAGCTGATTTCCAGAGAATCTAGAACCTTGCAGTGTTGTAATGCAATTTGACAAACATTTCTTTAAAGCCTACCAGGTTACAAGCATATCATTCACTCAGCAAAGATACTAAGAGGCTCCCACATAGAACACTTTGTGCTAAGTGCTTTGGGAATATGAAGAAAAAAGAACTTTCAAGGTTTGGGTAGGTTTTTTTGTTTTGTTTTTAGATTTTATTTATTTACTTATTTATTTGTTTGTTTATCTAAAGAGCGTGCAAGTGAGTTGCGGGGGATCAGAGGGAGAGAGAGAAATCATCTTCAGCAGACTCCCCACTGAGCATGGAGACCCACTCCTGCCTCGATACCATGACCCTGAGATCAAGACCTGAGCTGAAATCCAGAGTCTGACACAGGGGTGCCTGTGTGGCTCAGCTGGTTGGGCATCTGACTTCAGCTCGGGGGTTCTATTTGTCTCTCTGCTCCTCCCCTCATTTGTGCGTGCTCTCTCTCTCATAAATGAATAAAATCTTAAAAAAAAAAAAAAAAGTCTGACACTTAACCAACTGAGCCACCCAGGTGCCCTGAAAGCTTTATTGCTTCAGAGTATTTACAACCATAATACAGGAGGAAATAAGTGGAAAAAAGTTCAGTGACAGAATACACGTATGCATCCATATATATGATGGGCTCTCTAGAACGTTTTTAAACACTACCAATTTTTAAAAATATTTCATTTATTTGACAGAGAGAGAGGCAGCGAGAGAGGGAATACAAGCAGATGGAGAGGAAGAAGGAGAAGCAGGCTCCCTGCCGAGCAGGGAGCCCGATGCGGGGCTCAATCCCAGGACTTGGGATCATGACCTGAGCTGAAGGCAGATGCCTAACAACTGAGCTATTCAGGTGCCCCAGTTATTTTAAATGTATAGGAAACTTGCCTTAAATGAATGTATATAGGAATATTGAACATATAGGAAATTATTAATGGCATTAAGTATGTGCAACTCATTGGATTAATGGCAGGATTATAGACATAGTATGGATCTACTTACTTCCTTTCCTGATAATGTTTCCCTGTCACTATATCTCTGCAGTCATTTCCTTGTTTATTTTCCAAGAGTGCTTACTGGGTTTTGAAGAAAGAGAGAAGTTCTCAGGAAGGAATGGGAAGAAGCAAAAACTTTGTTATAATGGCCCAGGAAAGATGAAGCCTGTCAAACAGAGCAGCACCCATTCCATCCCCAGGGGACATACACGTGGCACCAATATTTATTCCGTAAGAGCAGGGATCATGGGTGTGTTGTAGACTAGCTGATTAACAATATTATTTGTTAATATTAATATTGTATGCATACATTTCTATTCTGGATTTACTGGAATTGCTATCTATCATCTATCTATCTATATCTATATCTACCTATCTATCTATATATATACATATTTTTTTTTCCTAAGTAGGCTCCATACCCAGCTTGGAGCCCAATGCAGGGCTTGAACTCAAGACTGTGAGATCAAGACCAGAGCTGAGATCAAGAGTCAGATGCATAATCTATTGGACCACCTAGGCATCCTGGAATTATTATAATTTCTTAAATGAAATATTAAGAATTCAAACTCCCATCTGGATATTAAAATAAAGATTAATAGACTGACTAGTTTTTCTCTTTCTTTTATTCATCCAGCATTTAATACTCTTAACAGTAAAATTAGATCCTATTTTATGGTTCAGATGAAATAATCAGACAGCTTCACAGAAATAAAGAAAATGTACATAAGAATGACTTTTGCTCTCGGTATAAAATACTCCAGTGGATGGGCACCTGGGTGGCTCAGTAGGTTAAGTGTCTGCCTTCAGCTCAGCTAATGATCCCAGAGTCCTGGGATGGCGCCCCATGTTGGGCTCCTTGCCCAGTGGGGAGTTTGCTTCTCCTTCTGGGCCCCCCTTGCCCCTGCCTGTGCTCTTTCTCTTTCCCTGAAATAAATAAATAAAATCTTTTTTTTAAAAAAGTGTAAGAAGATCTTTAAAAAACATATTCTCCTGGACAAAAAAATAAGAAAGGTTAAGTGCATTTTGTTAATAAACTAATATTCTTCAATTTATCAATGCTAAATCATACCATGACCAGAAAGTTCATATTGTTAAAAAGAATTTTCCAGGAAATACTAATGTGTGAACAATTCCTTGTATAGAACAATAATCAGTACTCATTAAATGACATTATGAAGTTTCTCTGTTTTATGAGGATGGTGGCTAAAATCATATGTATAATGATAAGTTTTTAGGAATGGGATATATATAATTTAATAAGTAATCTTAAAGTTTAAACTTTTCAAATAAGTATATGTTATTTTTTAAAAGTATATAGGGATCCATAGGCTTTTTTTCTCTCAGAAATAAAGTAAAATAGTTGTTTAAAGCTATTCAGAGTTTTCTGTTATTGTTTTGGTTAATTATTATACTTCCCATTTGAATAGGGATTTACTTTCATATAACATTCTTAATTAGTTCCTGTGAGCAAAGGACTCAAATATGTTTTTTGATTATAACAGAACTCAGGAACAGGGACTCTCAGGAGGGTATTAGGAAGTTTTGTATTATTTTTGTTTTCATAGTCAACTGTTTTTGCTTAGTATACACAGAATGTGTTGCTCCTGTTCTTATGATACTGGTTCTATAAATTTTCCACACACAAAATTCTTTATGGCCATGAACCTGGATAGCAGACATAGCCCAGGTGAGTCTCACTTGGGTCTCACGAGCCCTTAGTGACATGTTAGGGGGAACATGGCAGAGGGGCTGTGTACCTGTGCAGGTGGGAAGATAAAGTTCTTCCCAGTACTAACTACTCCTTTCTCGAGGTTATTATGACCATTGTCTCTCCTATCACCTATGTTTAAACAGTTCTCAGAGCACACTGATAAAGGAAAAGCAAAATTCATTGTTAGATTTTCCTAGGTGCTAATTTTATTAATTTCCTAGGGCTGCTATCACAAATTTCCACAAATGGGTGGCTTAAGAACCAGAAATACAATGTATAACAGTTCTACAGTCTGGAGGCTCACATCAAGAGTTTGGTGGGGCCATTCTCCCACTGAAATCTATAGAGGAATATCCTGCTTTGCCTTTTCTAGCCTATGACATTTGCTGCCAATCCTAGATGGATAATTATAGAAGTATCATCGCTCCAATCTTGACTTTGTCACCCCATGGCTATCTTCTCCCAGTGTGGCTCTCTTCTTCTTATTAGGACAATGATGATATTAGATTAAGGACACACCCTACTCCATTATAACCTCATCTTAACTAGTAGTATCTGCTTTTACTCTATTTCCAAATAAGGTTACATTCTGAGCTACAATTTAGGGAACATAAGTCAACCTATAACACTCATCAGACTCATTCCCTCTTCTTCCTCACATAGCTACACTAGAGTTTCTAGCCTCCACAGCAGACAGAGACATCCATAGAAGCCATTCTGGTTGATAAGTATGAGAGCAGAAATTATTTATGATGCTTCTGGCCCAGCTACAGAAACTCCCATGCAGTCCTCTGATGACTTTCTTTCTCTACGTTGCCTAAATCCAATGGAAGAGGCTGCTAAACATGGTAGAGCCATTGGCTGGAAGAACCTTGAACCTCACATGACTGCAGAATGCAGAATGCCACTCGCCCTGATCCACACTGGATTGTGTCATGAGCAAAAAATAAACCTTTATGGCTGAAGCCACAGAGATTTTGAGTTATCCCACTGTGCCCAAAACAGGCCCCCCAAGTTTCATTCAACTATCAAATCATCATAATATAAACATCGTGAATTAAACATGGCCTGGTTTGGAGTATGGCACAAAAATAGAAAAACATTCTTTTTCTGTTCTATTTAGTCTTCACATTTTTATTTGACTTCTCTTCCTTTTTGATCTATATCTATAAGCTTAATCACTTATTATTACTTATCATTATTTTATCAGAGGGAATCTTCATCAAGTGGTCATACTTTTTGTTATTATTACTATCCTTTGTCTTTAAATAATAAAACACATTAAAAAATCCTTCTCCTTTCAGAAGGAAGAGGTAGAAAAATAAGGGCAAATCTCAGAGGTACAGGAATGTGTACATTTCCTACTGTCAGATCCATATCCTAATGTGTAAGAGCCAAGCCTATGGTCAACCATGGGAATGGCTTCCCCTCAAGGGAGAAGCCATAAAAGGTCTGCCTGACCCTTGGGGTTGTCTCCAGGGCTATAGTTCCATGTGTATGCCTCCTGGGATGAGTGAGATGAGAGTTCAATATTGGCTTAGAAGCTCTTCAGCTGTAGGTTAGGAGAAGACAATAATTAAGTTAATCTGAAGGCTACACTGTCAACTCATCTTAAAGTTCAATTCATAATCTATTTCCTTCTTAAAGCATACCTAACTATGTTAGCTAACATAATTCACCAAAAATGACTATAAGCACAAGATAATCCAAGCACCAGATGTTTCCAAAATTAAAAAACTATTAACTCCTGACATTAAGTTCCTACAAATGAAAATCCAAATATGGAAGTTTCATTTTGTTTTTACAAAGTGAAGAGGGAAATATCCCTAAGCAAAATAACTTATCCCATTGAAGAAATTAAATTCCCCCCAAAATTAAAGTTATAAAATCTTCTCTGGCCAATTTCTCTATTTCTTCTTGTGAGCCCAAACATCCTTAGTCGGATGCCTGGCTGATATGCTTTCCTGCTTTATCACCCTCAGCAGTCCATGCCGTCTTATGCTGGAACTGATGTCACTTTTTCAAAATCCAATTCCAAACCTCTCATGTATCTTGTATTTGCAAAATTTCAGAATCCAAAGGACACAGAGAGCTTTCAAGTACTAGCTCCAATTTCATAGCCTTTATAAAACACCAGCAACTCCACTGGTAGCCTGCCCAGCAGCTGTTAACTCCTTCTTTCTTGTTGGCACATCCCTGACTTTGTTCCAGTGTCCAAACTTCCCTGTGAAGCCAAGTGCTTTAGGGGACATGAATCCCAACCAGCCATACCTGCCCCACTGTGTATTATCAGGTCTGCATGTGAAGCCTGATTCTTAACCAGCCAACTTGCAACCACGAGGAGAGCCAGTTGTGACACTGATGATGGTTTTATCAGTAAAGGTTCATTTAGAGAAGCAAAGCTGATATGAGCTGTACAGAATAAGGAACTTATTATAGGGATTCAATTGTCCACAATTCTAGGAGAGGCTAGGGGAAAAAACTATCCAGAAGGGAACGGTTAAGTGATCATCGAAAAGTAAGTGAAGAAGTCCTTGCAAGAGGTCTATTTCCTTTGCAGCATCTGGTCACAGGTGTGAAGTCAGTGCAGGTTAACAGGGTAGGCAGTGAAGAAGAAAAGCTCAGTCAGCTAAGCATCTGCCTTTGGCTAGGGTCCTGATTTCATGATCCTAGGATAGAGCCCCACATCACATCCGGGGCCTCCTGCTCAGCAGGGAATCTGCTTATTCATCTCCTTCTGCCTCTCCTCCCCCATTCCTGCTCTCTCTTTCTCAAATAAATAAATAAAATCTTAAAAAATAAAAATCAAAAAGATGAAAAGCTGAATGTGAAGAGAGGCTAATCAAAGACACAGCGGGATCCATGAAAACAAATCAAAATCTGTCTCTAACAGCACCGAAGCCTGAGACCGCACGCAGGTAACCTATAGAAGATGGTACCCATCACTAATAGCCATACACATCTACCCAGAGACTCAGCAAAGCCGAAGGAGGAGATGAGTCGTGCTGGAGAAGCTGCTGATTTACCTGCTGCCCTTCCCCCTGAGGACTCGGGTCAGCAGATCAGAACAGGTGTGATCAACCACAACACATTCGCAGCCAAGTGGTTGCTTCCTCACCTTTCACTTGCAGAACTATAGAGGGAAGGAAATTCCCAGAAATACACTCTCAGCTTTGCTATATCATAGTACAATTCCACCCAATGGGAAACAGAAAGACGGAGGGAATTGGGGCTCTTGGTTACATCACTGAGCTGCTGTATACACCGACTTTGAGAACTATCCTGTCAGATGTCTTATTTCAGAGAAAAAGTATATTTTTAGGAGACAATGTCTGTTGAGTTGTGGTCTTTTACCTCTAGCCAAAATTATGCTGATAAACCCATATTCTTCATAATCTAGAGACACAAACACCCTAGAGAAATTTAGTGTTATCTGGAAGAACAAGGAAAAATAATGAAATGAAAGAGAAATAACTTTTACATGTAACACTAGCTATCAATCACTCTATCAATGTTTGCTCTAAAATCTGTGAATTGAAACTGAAATGGAAGGAACCTCCCATTAGGAAATTGTGATAAAATTTCCTCTATCTTTAGGGAGGAAAATATCCTCCTGTACATGGTTTCTTCTTTATCAGAGGGTGGCATTCAACATGCCCCTGCCTTTTGAAATGCAAGTGACTATAACTGCTAAATGGAAGAAGCCAGGTCACCAGAGTGACCTCGTGTTTATCACGGGACACAGCATGCATATTTAAGTTACCTTTATTTCTGTGTCACCTTGACCCATGGCTCTCTAGTGTCACAAAACTGTATGGGTCAGAAGTCTACTTGAAAAGCTCTACTGTGAGAAGAGTAGCCCACTTCCTACAGCCCAGACCTTTCTTGTGTGTTTATGTCCCAACCAGAACCCTAACAAAGGCATATTTACCCTGCGGTCCAAGCCTCTTGCTCTGGTTTCTGTAAACCTACGAAGGCTGTGTCCTAAGAGAATGTTCTCTTTGGTCCTCAACTTTGATCCTGTGGGAGAGTCACCTCCAACACACACCTGCCCTGAAGCACATGACTTGATGCTTCAGAGGCTGGTCCCTTCCAGGGCTTAGTGAAGGGTGTTGTGTCCTCTGAAGTGTGCTCTTGTCCTGCTTCCCCTTCATCTTTTAATTTTCCAGGCTTTAGGTAATGTGGGTCATTTTAGTAATGGCAGAAACCTACACTGATGTTATTTTTCTCTATGCATGGGAGATGCCTCTGGTATCTACCTCTCTCATCCCTCTATTCCCTTTAAGAGATCAGCCAAGGACCTCTTCCTACTCTACCGTAAATATGGCCCATCTCTTCCCGTTAGAAGTGTACCAGTCGCACCTTTCTGTTTGTCAATATTCTTATTGCCTATGAGGGAAAGACACCCTTTCTTCCTGAAATTCTGTGTTTCCTCTAAAGCTCTTTTCTTACGTTAAACTCCAAAGATTTCTCAGTTTCTTACAGTAAAATTTCTTTCTGCCTAAGAGTGAATTTGATTTCAAGAGCCAAACTGACCCAGCCACTTAGTTGGGTCATTTTAATCTCATTGGCACTTAATTTTACAATAATTTTATTGAGATTTTTTTCCTAAGATGAAAAATGCCCTATGGAGTAAAGGCCCCTATTTTTCATTATCCGTAAATTGATGAAATATTTTAACCACTGCAAAGAATTTGATGTATGACTCTATATTCCAAAGCACAATTAGCATCTAACCCAAGTTCAAAACATAGAGGGGAGAAGGAGAAACATGAAAATGCAGGGAATGCTTTAGGCTTGAATACAGTTCACAACGAAGTAAGGAGGAGCCTACTTTGTTACAGTCAATCTGAGAGAACAAATCAATATCTTAATCCACTTTTTTTTAAAAGATTTTATTCATTTATTTGACAGACAGAGATCACAGGTAGGCAGAGAGGCAGGCAGAGAGAGAGGGAGGAAGCAAGCTCTCTGCTGAGCAGAGAGCCCAATGCGGGGCTCGATCCCAGGACCCTGGGATCATGACCTGAGCCGAAGGCAGAGGCTTTAACCCACTGAGCCAGCCAGGTGCCCCTCCACTTCTTTTTTTTTTTTAAGATTTTATTTAAGATATTTTTTATCCTGATACTTTATTATTTTTTTAACATATATTATTTATTTCAGGGGTACAGTTCTGTGATTCATCAGTCCCACACAGCACTCACCACAACATACACCCTCCCCAGCATCCATCATTCAGCCACCCCAACCCTCCCACGGCCCTCTAGAGATGTTTTTATCTGTAAGACTCCATATCTTCATCAGGTGTAGTCAAATGGAGACACCCCGCCCCCCCAGAACTCATCCAGCCTTTGGGAAGGTCCCTCTCCATTCTCTTGACACTTGGAGACTCTCCCACATTTTTTTAATTTGGGGATTACTGAAACTCATCTCCTAATGTCATTTTTGCCTGCCCCTGTCAATTACCATACGAAGGATCAATTTCCAGATTGGGAGAGTGAGGATCTCAGTAGATCACTCTCTTACAAAAACTATGAAAATGCTGGGAAAACAACTAAAATGAACCATTTCAAAAATCTGAAAATTACTCAAAGCCACAGAAAAACGAAATTATATATGCAAGAGAAACCACTGACCCTCAGTAAGACTGTGGGGTCTGCTACATTTTCACATGTGATTACTCCCTTCACCCCTGAGCTGCCCAGCAGCTCAGCAGCCTCATGAAAACCCGTGGTCTCACAGATAGCAGAGAGCTGACCACTCCTGGAGTTCTAAGAAAAGCTGAAGTTCAGTGTCTTGTCCAACCTTCCAGACACCTAGAAAATCTCTGTTCCTAGGAAACTTGGCTATTTGACTTAACTCAGAACCCAGCTCAGCAGAAATACAAAGTCCCTACCTCCATGGTGTTCACAGAGCAACAGGAGTCTACTGACAACATCGCAGATGCTCTTGGCTGGGATGTCATTTGGTGCAAACAAGAGCCAGGCTGTGAATTTACAAGGGTATCCTAGAAAATAAAAAGAGCAGAAGGAACTTAAAGAAGCTCCAATATACTCCTGCAAGCCTGAAGGGTGTTTCCATTATGCAAGGCTCTGTGCAAACCCAGGAAAGGCTGTAGTCACCCCTTGGAGGGCTTAAAAGTCCTGTCAAAGGAGGTAGTGAGAGCTAAAACTGTCTTGTGAACTGCTTGAAATTTGAAGGTTTGCTTTCTCATATGGAACACCTTCAGAAATGCTGGGAGAAACACAGGCAAGGCATTTAAGGAAATCTGCCAATACTGGCTGATCGCAACATAACTGAACTCTCTGATGACCCCTAGGAAGCCAGGCATGAAGATAAATACAAGAATTAAAAAAAAAAATTAATGGAGAATGCATGCTATATATTGTACTACAAAGAATACAGAACCCACAGAATTAGTTTAGGGAGGTCCATAAAGAAACGAGCAGCAACAATAAAATTAAGAAAAACAAACAGACAACAACAAAAACAAACTCTGGGGGGAAGGCAAGGGGAATTCTCTGATAACGGAGTTGCTGCAACTTCCTATCTAAAATGTCCGGGTTTCAACAAGAAATCACGAGGCATGCACAGAACTCTGCAGTTGAAAACTACTATAAGCGAACTAATTCACTAGAGGGGAGAAGAATGGGGAGTGAGCACTAAGAGGTCCTGGACGTCTTTTGGGTCATAAAAGTGTTCTCAAGTTAGATTGTGTTAGTGATTGTACATTCTGTGAATACAGTGTAGGACAAACCACTGAGCTCTGTATTTTAAATGGGTAAGTGTTGTGATGTGTGATTTATATCTCAACAGCTATTTAAAAATCACCATAGAAAGCCCAGCACTCTGGGGCACCTGGGTTGCTCTGTCGGTTGAGCATCTGACTCTTGATTTCAGTTCAGGTCATAATCTCAGGGTCGTGAGATTGAGTCCCATGTCAGGCTCCAAGCTGTACATGGAGCCTGCTTAAGATTCTTCCTCTCCCTCCGCCCCTTGCAGTCTCTGTCTGCTTCTCTCTCTTAAAAAAAGGAAGGGAGGGAGGGAGGGAAGGAAAAAGGGAGTGGTGGGGGAGGGAGGGAGAAGCCCAGCACTCCAAATTCATAATTCATTTCTTACATTATGCTCACCTTTCAACTGTATTCTTGACTTATTTTACCCCATATCCCATCCCTCCTGTTCACTAGAAGCTCCTTCATTGTGCCTCTGGAATTAGACGTAGGTGATCACAAAACCTGCTTTCTCTTCATCCTCTGCTCTCAACATTCCTGTCAACGTTCTTGCCCTAGTTAAAACCTGGCTCTCCCTGAAGACACAGCTTCCCTGCAATTTTTTCAAATGGTTGTTATTTTATCCTACATGTTTCACACTTTGGGACATGCAGATGTCTTATTAATTTTCTTAAGTGGTTGAACAAAGAATTTTTTAAACAGTATTACTGAAAGACTATTTCAACACATGGGACTGCTGCTAACATTTACAAGGCCTGCAAATGGATACAAGTGTGAGGGCTCCAGCTTGCAGCCAGCTTCCTATTCCAAGCTCCACCCCACAGTGTGAGAGACCTTATGTACATATGTGTACACACCACCGCTGCACATCTAATCATAGTCTGCCTCCCGGCCCCCAGCCCCTTAGGACCAAGCATGGTCTCCACTTAGGAGGCTAGCTTCAGGTTAGGCTGATCCGGGCCCGCCCTAGTAGTTATATTTGAGACAATTTGGGCATGGACTTGAAGTGTTCCATATACATCATACATAGTCTAGAAGGGATATGCTAGTTCTGAGTGGCTTGTCCTTCTTGCCCCCATGGAATTCATACTCCAAGGAAATGGGCATGGCAGGAAGAGGGCCTCCTCTGAGCTTGGAAAAATGTATGACTCAAAAACAGGGGCCTCACTTTGCTGAGTCTGAGGTTAACACTGTCATTATATTACCATATGCATAAAATATGTTTATAACCAACCCTATACACCGACTTGTTTTGAAAGTGAAATTTCCTTCATCTTTGAAGTAACCAATGTTATGTATGGGACTAGAGTAAAGACTAACTCAAAACCACTCTTCTTAAGCATTCCTTAAACTGTTTTTTGAAATGTAATTTTTGGAAAAAGATAGGAATCAATATGTTCACCACAAAAAGATATAAAACTAGCCCTCAAATATTTAAATAAAAAGGCTCAAATTTTCTCATAATTAGAGAAATTAATACATTAATATAATACTGAGATACCATTTCTTACCTACTAGATTGAAAAAATTTACAAGTATGATAAAACTTTCCACTGGACATTCTATAAAGAAGCAGGCATTCACCTTTCAATCCACCAATCCTGGTTCTAAGAACCAATTCCTGAAGCTATACCTCCAACCATATCAAAATATATGAACATATTTATTCATTGCAGTGTTGTTTGTAACTGCAAAATGGTGGGAACCATCTAAATGTCCACATGTAGGAGAGCAACTGAATCCAGTATAGTCTATCCCATGATGGAATACTATACACTTGTGAGAAAAGAATGAGGAAGATCTTTATGAATTGATAAAAAATGATTCTGTGACATACTGTCAGGTAAAAAAAAGCCAAGTCCAAAGTATTACAGACTGCAGGCTATCCTTCAAGGGAGAAACAAATTGATATGAGCCCATAAACATGGATCTGTTCATTTGTGTGAAGAGATACAGGAAGGATAAACCTGAAACTTCATGAAAAGAGAGGTTAGCAGAGGATGAGAGCTAAGGGAATAGAAAGAAGGAAGGAATAAGAACAGGTAGTGGCAATTCTCAGAACATGCATTTTTATATAGCTCTGACTCTTAGAACCTCACATTTCGTATACTACAAAATAGATGAACAATTAAAACCAGCCAGAATGTTGGTATTCCCAAGTGAAATATCAGCAATAATGAATAACCCTAAGTAAATGAATATTTTAATCACACTAAAGGTAGTGAGAGAGAAAAAACTAACCTAAGTAACTTTAGAAAACATATTTTGATTAGATATTATGAGGTTATAGACAAAAACAAGTCTATTCAAAAACTGTAATCTAATTAGTAATTTTGTTTCTCCTAGGGGTACTGGTTAGCAATTCTGAAACCATTTTATGTTTATATTAGGATTAAACCAATAAGTAAGTATATGAAATAATGAAAGCCAAGTTTCTCATGACTAAAGAACAATACTGGGGAACATATTTCCTGTAAACAAGGAATAAGGGAAGACTAGAAATAAGCCTGTGGTTTGGGACTGGAATTAGAGGTATCACTACAAGGAGAAATAGGATATCTGCATAGTATCCAAATATCTCCCTCAAGATGCTTATTAATTACAAAAGGAAAAGAGAAACTTTATAATAAAGAAATCTAGCAGACACCACTTTAACCAAATGACTCAGGTTAATATCAATGGCAATAGGACATACAGACCTCAGGTACTCCTGATACGATGTACTAACAGTACAGCGTCATTTCTGTGGCATTTGTGACAAAAATGTCTAACCTCAATCAAATTTCAAGACAACAGACAAACACAATTTGAAGGACATTCTACTAAACAACTGACATTATGACTTGTTGACGACAACACTCTTTAACAGTGTCAACGTCATGAAAGACAAAGAAAGACTGAGGAACAGTCAGACATTGGAGAAGACTAAGGACCAATGACAATGAAATTCAATGTGTTATCCTATACTGGATCCTGGAACAGAAAAAGGATATTAGTGGAAAAACTGGTGAAATTTGAATAAGGTCTATGATTGTGTTTATGCTACTGTATCCATGTTGACTTCCTAGTTTTAATCATTGTGCTACAGTGACATAATATATTAATTTGACGGGGAAGGGTGGCTGATGAAGGACAAATGGGAACTTCACTATAGTTATAATACAATGTTAAAATAGGATGTATTTTGTGTTATTTTGTATGATTTGTAATTATTTGTATTTATTTGTATTATTTGTAATTATTTTGTATACTTAAAATACAATAGAGTAGGGGTGCCTGGGTGGCTCAGTGGGTTAAGCGTCTGCCTTCGGCTCAGGTCATGATCTCAGGTTCCTGGGATCGAGTCCCGAGTCAGGCTCTCTGCTCAGCGGGGAGCCTGCTTCCCCCTCTCTCTCTGCCTGCCTCTCTGCCTACTTGTGATTTCTCTCTCTGCCAAATAAATAAATAAAATCTTAAAAAAAATACAATGGAATATTATGCCTCCATCAGAAAGGATGAATACCCAACTTTTGTATCAACATCGATGGGACTGGAGATTATGCTGAGTGAAATAAGTCAAGCAGAGAGAGTCAGTTATCATATGATTTCACTTACTTGTGGAGCATAAAGAATAACACAGAGATCATGGGGAGATGGAGAGGAGAAGTGAGTTGGGGGAAATTGGAGGGGGAGATGAACCATGAGAGACTGTGGACTCTGAGAAGCAAACTGAGGGTTTTGGAGGGGAGGAGGGTGAGGGGTTGGGTGAGCCTGGCGGTGGGTATTAAGGAGGACACATATTGCATGGAGCACTGGGTGTGGTGCATAAACAATGAATTTTGGAACACTGGAAAAAAATAGAATAAAATAAAAAATTTTTTAAAGCTTGAAAATAATAAATGTTTTTTGAAATTCCTTGTTTCCTTGGACATCTGTTGGCTGCTTTTAAAAAAAACCTATTTTATTTATTTGAGAGAGAGAGTGCATGAGCAGGGGGAGCGGTAGAGGGAGAGAGAGAAGCAGAATCCCCACTGAACAGGAAGCCTGATGTGGGGCTCAATTCCAGGACCCCAAGATTATGACCTGAGCCAAAGGCAGATGCTTAACTTACTGAGCCACCCAGGGGCCCCTGTTGGCTGTTTTTTGAATCAGTTTTAAAAGCTAATCTCATCTGAGCTCAGGAGATTTTAAAATCCATCTCAGAAAACTGGAAATTTCCTAAAATTCTATGGGGGTGAAGGAGCGGATTGGGGGAGTGTGTAGCAGCTAAAGGGAGGAACGTGCAAGAAGAGGCAGCATTATCTGCCAAAAGTTTCTGTAATTTGAAGGAGCTAAGAAACCACCGTTTACCCAAATTAATTCACCGCACTACTGAGAGCATCATTAACTATTAATGTGTTAGCTATAATAACTAGATACAGGATCTCTGGCTCTCTATGAAAAGGCATAAACAGATGCCATGAAGCCCTGATCAACTACCAACACTTTACTGTGCATTTATTCATGTTGCTCTTTAACGCAAACACTGCACTGCTCCAACTAGAACTCCCCAGGAATGGGACCCAAGACTTCCATGCCTCAGAAAGAGAACAGAGGAACATAGTTCAAACATCAACTCACCTGAATGCCTTCTGACCTTGTTTGGACTAAGTGGCCTTCCCAGTGGTTCCCTCAGCCTCTGGGTCTTCTACACTCTAGCATTTAAGGCACTATTAACCCTTTGTTTCCCTGACACCTTGGGTACAGATATTGTTATTCTATATGAAAACTTTTTGTTCCTAGAAACAATGGTGGTACTTAATGTACACAAGATAGTCAGTATTATGTTGTTGAAAGATCAAGGAAAACGTTTCAGCCCATACTTCTACTATTAAACATCTGGTAAAATTTTGTGAAGAGTTGTCTCTTGGTAGTTACTAAAACTATGAGGGATTTTTTTAAACCATGTTTGCATTCATTATGATTAGTATCTTTTTTTAGGCACATTTGTGTGGATCATCTTCACATATCCATAGCTGATTGTCTAGGAAATAATAAAACCTAGTTACCAGGTCATTACTGCTATCTACAGTGATTGATGTATGTATACAGACAACCTAGAATATATTCATACTTTATAGATTTATAAATATATCTACATGTTACAAAATATAACATGATATAAAGAATAAATATATTTCTCTGTAGCTTATTAGGTATCTTGGCCAATTCAGAAAAGAAATTCCTACTCCACAACTGCACTGACTCAGATAGGTTTCCCTTGGGTGTCTAAATGAGGAAGTATTCATACAGTAGCGACTCCATGGGCAAGCCAGAGGTCTTTTATATCATTTGGTGTGAAAGCCTTTTTCAGTGAGGGGGATGCCAGGCTCACTCACCAAGACTTGATTGTATCAAAATGTGGAGTTATAAGGGAACTGGCAAATCAGACGAAGGAGCAGATACCCAGTGAAGGCACTAGGAAACAGAAACATACAGGAGGGGACGCCTGGGTGGCTCAGTTGGTTGGACGACTGCCTTCGGCTCAGGTCACGATCCCGGAGACCCGGGATCGAGTCCCGCATCGGGCTCCCAGCTCCACGGGGAGTCTGCTTCTCCCTCTGACCTTCTCCTCGCTCATGCTCTCTCACTGCCTCTCTCTCAAATAAATAAATAAAATCTTTAAAAAAAAAAAAAAAAAAAAAAGAAACATACAGGAGGAACTTTCTACAGAGTCCCTTTGGAAATGGATTTTCTACACCCTACCACAAATACTCACGTATAAATGAAGTTTGTTAGTTTCACAAATCCTTCTCTTTCCCGTCAGAATTAGCCGTAAAACCACAAAAATTCAAATGTCTGCATGCTGGCCTTTAGCAAGGAATGGGGTCCTTCTCAGCCACCAGCCGATCGGTCGGCCTTGCTTATCCTGAACTAGGCTAGGCATTACAGAGGCTGCAGAGAACACTGCTGACCACAGAGCAGCAATGAGACTAGGATGCAAACCCATTTTGGAGTTAATTCCACCACAGCCAAGTAATCGTCTCCTGAGCTCCTCCTCATTCCAGAGGGCAAGAGTTAGAAGAAGCTACAAAAGAAGATGCTCCCAGAGGTGCCTGGGTAGCTCAGATGGATAAGTGTCTGACATTAGCTCAGGTCATGATCCCAGGGTCCCAGGATTGAGTCCCACATCAGGCTCCTTACTCAGTGGGCAGCCTGCTTCTCCCTCTGCCTGCTACTCCCCTCTGCTTGTGCTCTCTCTCTCACCCTGTCTCTCTGACAAATAAAAAAATAAAACCTTTTAAAAAAATTAATAAAATAGGGGCGCCTGGGTGGCTCAGTGGGTTAAGCCTCTGCTTTTGGCTCAGGTCATGATCTCGGGGTCCTGAGATCGAGGCCCACATTGGGCTCTCTGCTCAGCAAGGAACCTGATTCCCCCCCTCTCTCCCTGCCTGCTTCTCTGCCTACTTGTGATTTCTGTCAAATAAATAAATAAAGTCGTAAATAAATAAATAAATAAATAAAATGTTAAAAAAGAGAAGAAGCTCACATTCTCATGTCTCAGCCTCATGCCAACCCTGTCTGAGAAATATCCCTCTTACAAAGTTTGTATAATCATCTGGTCCAGTTTCCTTTATTGTCAGCCTTCTTCAATTTCCATCATCCCTTTATCATTCCACATAATTATTTTATCTATGAATATTTGATGACAGTGTGCAAGGAATCCATTTTTCCAAACTTTTTTGAATATGCCTCTAAGTGTAATAGTCTTTTTTTTTTTAATTTATTTATTTGTCAGAGAGAGAGCGAGCGAGCACAGGCAGACAGAGTGGCAGGCAGAGGCAGAGGGAGAAGCAGGCTCCCTGCCGAGCAAGGAGCCCGATGTGGGACTCGATCCCAGGATGCTGGGATCATGACCTGAGCCGAAGGCAGCAGCGTAACCAACTGAGCCACCCAGGCGTCCCTGAGTGTAATAATCTTAATGGGGTAAGCCTATTTTTAAATATCTCAAAAGCCTATTTTGAGATAAGCCTGTTCTGAATATCTCAAAACCTTGTTATCAATTCAAGTATGCTTATTTATTTATTTGTAATCACAATTTTAGCAAGAAGAGTCTCTTAAAGGTCCTTATTTTTTTTTTTCTCCTGAGCTGTAGTAATTGCAATATCTCTGATTAAATTTGAAAACTAAAATCAAGTTTTAAATGATTTTGCAACTGCAACTTTATTCCTACCATAAATTATTCTACCCTATCTTTATAAAGAGTAACCGCAAATGCTATTTCCTTATTCAGGTAAAGAAATTGTTAGGTATCATATTGCTATTGTGTTTGAAAGAGCTTATTTCCAAAAATGAGGTATGTTTTAGAAGAAACATTGTTTTTTGTTAAGAATGCAAAACTTTTTTAGGATGTAGTTAGTGGGGCATAGTCTGTTGTCTTGGGTACAATGTCCTGTCCTGTGACCACTTTGTACAACACAGAGTAACAAAATCTCAGACAGACAAGGTGTCAGGATCAGGGGTCGGGGGTGGGAAGATGGGGGGAGGTAGGGTCTGGAATCAAAGGTCAATAGGACCTAAATACTGACTCCTACAAGCTTTCCAAAAACTCTGGGAAACATACACGTAATCCTGAAGTAGGAGGTAGACTCCATACATACAATAGGGTACCCGGTACAGTTGAGGTGTATCACCAAAGCTGCTTCTCTTCCTCTTTTCACATGTGTTAGGAAGAGCTAGAGCTACGACAAATTTTGCTTCTCTCTCAGGATCCCACAACAAAGTTATTCTCAGTTATTTTAGCTGTAGTTCTTTAGATAATTGCCCATTATATAGCCCACTACACCACTCCAGGTCTTTGCATGTACCTGTTAGATGTCAGTTTGGAACTCTGCCACACCTAAAACCTTAATTTCAGAGCTACAAAAAAAATTAAGAAGGAAAAAAAACAGCACAAAGTGAGAAACAAAAAGCAGCATCACTAGAATTCACCTTGAGGAAATATATGATAATGAAAAAGAAACAAGCCAAGAACCTGTGGGAGATGTGGGATTTTCTTCACCCACTGTCAGGAGTTTGGTTACAGAGGACCATACTCCTTTCTTTATGGCTCCAAATTTGCAATGGGCAATATTTATATCATCGTGTATCTGTAAATGTTACTTAGATTGAGTTAACTTAGACTCCAGCTGGAAGTAATACTTGGAATATTTCATCATAGCCATAGGTCAAATGGTCAGGGAGGGAAGCTGGAATTCCACGTACAAGTTGAAGCTATTGTGCAAAGGAGGAATTCCTTCTCTGTCTTGGGGATACCTCAGCCCTCTTCGTAAGGTCTTCCAACTGGTGAAGGCAGGCCCACTTAGATTATCCAGAACCATCTCTTTTAGTTCAAGTCAGCTGATTAGAGATTTTGATTCCATCTGAAAAATACCATCACAATAAAACCTAGATATTAGTGTTGGACTGAGAAACTGGGGAGTGCAGTCTAGCCAAGCTAACACATCAAAACAATCATCACGGTCCACCCCTAATCAACTTCACACCCATCAGCCCCCTTCCCACCCTGCCATCACCCCTCACTCTGAAGCACAAGAAGATTTTCCAAGTGAACCCAGACGGTGGGGAATTTTAAGTTACTGGTGACCCTGGGAAGCTGCCCAGAATCTGCCATTTTCTCAGATCGAGACAGTCAGTCCCATAGTCCCCAAAGTAGAGGCCATGAAAATGGGAAAAAAATAAAAAATAAAGTAGCACTTATAATATAGTTCCATGCCCATCCCCTCATTCTGAGGACTGACAGTAAGACTTAGTAAGGGTAACTTATCTGCCCCACTCGGTTTCATACAAATATATTGGAAAATGTCCTTTAATTCTGGAAGTTTCTTTTTCTTTTTAAGAATGAGACAGAGGGACGCCTGGGTGACTCAGTCAGTTAAGCATCTGCCTTCAGCTTGGAAGCATCTGCCTTCAGGATCTCAGGATCCTGGGATCAAGCCCCACATTGGGCTCCCTGCTCAGTGGCGAGGATACTTCTCCCTCTCCCTCTGCCTCTTCCCACTAACTGCCGCTCACGGTCTCTCTTTCAAATAAATAAAATCTTAAAAAAAAAAAAAAAAGAATGAGACAGAATACTTTCTTTCAAGAAAATTTCGCCGGTGTTCTGTACCAACCGTCATGTGTGTTTGGACTGTCTATTTCTCTTTGCTGAAACTACTCCAGTACCAAACTGATGGCCAAAAATAATGGCATAACTCAAAGCTAAAACTTTCTGAAGCCATCTTTCACACTCATCAAAGGAAGTAGCCACTGAGGAGAGGAGGACTTCCATCATTCACCTCCCCTGGGGATACACTTAGTAATACCCTGATGTCCATTTTGCCAGTGGACAGGCAGCCGGGCACCACGATTTCACACTGAATATTTCCGGCTGCCCAGTCCTGACCCACGCTACCTCCTGAGATATGTACACCTTGAAAGTGAGGCGAGCCTGCCAGTAAGTCAGAGAAACTCCCTCAGCCACTGGCAAAGGAAGGCACTCAGCTGTGCAGCTCTCACAAACTGAAGTTAATGAACAATGAGGCAGAAAATGAACCATGCGGCTGACCATGGGCACAGAGGGTCAGGGGAAACCACTGAGAGCCCTCAGTGCAGCCGCTCCATAGCGAGCATGGGCCCCTGCAAAGCCAGCACCTGTCATGTAGGCCAGACCCCCCGAAGCTCTATGCAGTCCACGTACTAGGGCTTCAGGGGGCAGCCCAGCATGCTGCACCAGGAGCCCCTACAGGCACCAACAGAAACCAGTCTCCCCGTCCTTGGAACTCCCTCACACAGAGGTACGCCTCCAGGATAAAAGAGTGTACAGGTACTGCATCCAATTTCCTAATCTATCTACCCCACAGTGAACCCCTGGGGTTGCTGGACTCCTCATGGGCACGCGGGAACAGGGAGTCACCTGGAATGATAGGCACTTGATTTACTAAATGCCAGTGATGAAAACATCTCTTCCTTATCACTTAGAAGCCAACTTTTTACTCTCCTGATGTTAAAACTTGCTGGGGTGATAATTTTGACCCAATTCCTACTTGTAATCACTCTGGTATTTTTGCAAATTTGGTTGGTGAACATGGTGGCAGAGATAGGCCTCTTTTGTCTTCACTCAGTCAGCATAACCTGAATCACCTGCTTCCTGAGGAAGGCTGCTTCTCAAGGATGGGTACCCTAGTGCAGCTTATATCCCTTCAGTGGGGCCATCTAGTAGCTGCCGCCCTGAAAACCAGGCCAGATTATAGTAGCAGTAAACAGGATTCCCTGGTCTACCCCATCTACAAGTCAGCAGCCAGGAAAACACTGGGGCGGGATGGAAACGCAGCATGGCACAACTGGGTAGTAGGAGGCATCTATCCAGGGTGGGCAGATCCTGCCTCTTGAAAGGCCCAGAGACAGCCACAATAACCACCACAGCTGTGGCTATCCAAAGGAAGGACCCAGCTTACATAGTCACCACTGGTCTTCGTTGGCTGCATTTTCCGTCATGCCCTATCCCCAACATTTCCCCAAGCTTCCAAAGCTATCCTCACCAGATGACACAGATAGGAACAACCCCTTTCCTGAGGGGTCATCAGCTCCATAAATGGCCCCTTGGCCCTCATAGCTCAATCCCTACCTCCCCAGCACATTCATTATGTTTCTGTAAGGCCCCCACCTAACCCACGGGCATCTATTGATCCTGCTTAATAATGAGAAGTAGGTGTTTGTCACTACTATTTTAGTGTTTCCATGATCCCTATTGAAATCACAAGGTCAAGGGCACCTGGGTGACTCATTTGGTTAAGTGTCTGTCATCCATTTGGGTCATGAGCCCAGGGTCCTGGGATCAAGTTCTGCATCAGGCTCCCTGCTCCGCAGGCAGCCTCCTACTTCCTCTCTCTGCCTGCTGCTCCCCTTGCTTGTGCTCTCTCTCTCAAATGAATACATAAGAAAATATTTTAAAAAATAAAAATAAACTTGGGTGGGAGATAGGGGTGTGATAGCACCCTCAAAATCTTTCTATTACCATAAAAGAAATTTCTAGCTGCACCACAGCTGGAAAAACCTCATTTCTTTTCAATTTTGTCTCATGCTGTGTCATTGGCCCACTTAAGGATTCAGTGTATCAGCACTTATCTTAGTAATTCTTCCTGTTATTTTTTATATTTATGAGACTTCTTTAGTGAAAAAGAGCATATAATAGAAAAATAAGTTCTTATTTGAATTTTACCCTTGAGGGACATAAGGGAACTTCCTAGGGTGATAGAAATGTGAATATTTTGAAAGAGATACTGGTTTCCACAATAAGTGTAGTTACCGTCTGTCATCATACAAGGTTATTACAGTATTACGGACTATATTCCCTATGCTGGACTTTCCATCCCCATGACTTTTTTATAATGGAAAGTTTGTACCTCTTAATGCCCTTCATCTATTTCACCCAATCCCCCACCGCTCCCCCTGTGGCCATCACTGGTTTGTTCTCTGTATTTATAAGTGCTTCCTGTTTTTTGTTTGGTGGTTGGTTTTGTCATGTAGATTAGGTGAGCATTATGTCATGTGTAGAACTGTGGAATCACTAAGTTATGCACCTGAAACTAACATAACATATACTACAATAAAGAGAGTTCCTGGTTTCACAGATAATGC
Source organism: Mellivora capensis (assembly GCA_004024625.1). NCBI lineage: Eukaryota > Metazoa > Chordata > Mammalia > Carnivora > Mustelidae > Mellivora > Mellivora capensis. Next base: position 95,679 of record PISX010003074.1, read on the forward strand.
ACATTTAGCAAAACCCAACAAGTTGTACATTTCAGATCTATGCATTTCCAACAATGTGAATGTGCTTAATGCCAAAAAATCATATACCTAAAATTGGTTCCAATGGTACATTTTATGTTATGTATATTTAACTACAATATTAAAAAGATCTGGACTTTTCACTGTATGTTAAATTTATCCTAAAAAGAAGGCTATTTTAAAATTCCATCATTGTGTTAATTGAACATTCACAGAACATAAGGATTTATATGTCATACGTGCTGCCTCCAAGCCACAAAGTCTAAACTCAGCCTGTGATACTGAGTTTTAGCCTTGGAGAGTGCATTACTTTCCAATTTTATTCAGTCAGGCACCCTACTAGTTCCTTGGCACTGATTTTCAGTGAAGAGTACTTTTGGGAATGACTTTTGATGTTCCTTTCACCACTTCTCCTAAGGATCGTATGGCTGCCCTGAAGCCCAGGCAGCGGATTCTTTCCAGAGCCGCTCTCAAGAGACAGGATGGGGCCCCACAGCATGCTGGGTAATGACTGTGGGCTCAGAAGAAACCGTGGAGCTTTTCAGCTGACAGGTGTGAGGTAACCTGACAGTGAGTTACTGAAAAGCCTGCTGCCATAAAGACTACCCACGGCAGGGCAGTCCCTGGCAAAGACTTTGTGGTTTTTATTTCTCACCTTTGGGGGAAAAAAAAATCAATCTCTTTTTAAAAATCTGTACAGTGAATACAAAAATGCCTTTGTCAGATGAGCGCGCTTTCAACAGCAGTTCAAACAGAGCTAAGCCAACAAGTTAACAGTCTCAGAGTAAAAGAAGAAAGGGAAATGGATCTAGGAAAGAATGTCTTCGCTCTTTAATTCCTTTTCATTCAGATGCAGGGACGGGCGTTCCAGTGAAGCCCTGGATTTCCAGAAGACATTGTTTCTGAAGCCTTTAATTTCATCAACTTTGATAGTATTGGTCACAGTTTAAAGGAAATCTGTTTTCCTCAATTAACTGGACTGATAAGTCTCCTAAAATAATTCCTCGTGTCTTATACTCGGGACCGGCATCTGGTCTATATATCCAAAAACCGACACCCTTCATTGATACCATATAAAAAAATAGAAAAAGAAATAAATTCTGTGGAAAAGTAGGAAATGTACATTAAAAACAAAACAAAACTTCATCCCTTACTTGGGATAATATAAAGTTGAAACTTCCTGGCAAACACAGTTCTCAAAAAGAATGCAGATCACAACAAGAGGGCTACATTTTATAAGACTGAAATGTAGAAGAATCAGTTTCAGATTTAGCACTTAGGACATCTAAAAGCAATACAGAAAACAGGATGGAGCAAAAAGGTCTTAGCAAAACTACATTTGAAAAGACTAAGGGGGTTTAGGTGACTACTAGTTCATACAAATAAATTATATTTATGTATATAATTACATATATATAGTTGCAAATTATACAAAATAATGCTGCTGTAACAGATGATTATAGAGCATTATTTTGCAGAATTTGTAAGGAAGGTCCTGGTTAGATGGTACTTGGAGAATGGCATTGATTTCTGGGACTACACGTATGTTAAGGATGTGAACAAATGAAAGCCCATCCAGAGGAAAGTAGCTAGAATGTTGAAGGCTTTAGAACCAGGTCACATTGGGGAACTATTAAAGGCATGAGGCTTCTTTGCTTGATCACGGAAAGACTCGAGTGCATTTTTTTGTTATCTTCATACATCAGGGAAGACATATTAGAATGATTTTACATTATATTAAGATAAGGTCCAATATGTGACAATTAAAACGCAACTGTCCAACACAAAAGACTGCATCAGAAGGCCCAAAAGTCCCCTTTAGAAAAGGTGTTCTGACATATAGAAGTCCATTAACTTATATTGTCTAAAGACTCTTTCTTCCTTTATATAAAATTTAAATGGACAAGGTTTTTGTGGTTTCTGTTTTCCATTTTAAAGATCATATTTATTTATTTGGGAGAGAGAGAGAGAGCGAGCACAGCGGGACTCATTCCCAGGACCCTGGGATGATGACCTGAACTGAAGGCAGACCCTTAACCCACTGAGCAACCCTGGTGCCCCTCTATTTTCTACTTTATAGGTATAAAATGAATTGTCTCCCCTCTTAAATATTGTTTCTTATTATGTATCAGTCATCATTCTTTCATTATTTTACTGTATATAATGGTTTTTTTTCTCTAGATAATTTTGATTTTCTTTTTATCTCTGGTTTTTAGAAATTTGACTATAATGTAACCAGGTGTGTTTGTCTTTGTATTTATCTTATCTCTGGTTAACTGAGCTTCTTAGCTTAGTTAGTGTGAGCTTATTGTTTTCACCAAATTTAGTAATTTTTCAGAAAATTTTTCTTCAATTTCTTTTTCTGCTATAATTTCCTTCTGTCTTTTTTATCCCCTGGAACCCCAATAACATGTATGTTAAACATGGTATTTGGTCAGCAGTCACTGAGTTTTTTTTTTTCTTTTTTTCAGTATTTTTTTCCTCTCTGTGGTTTATCTTCGATGAATTTCTAACATCTTGTCTTCATGTTAATTTCTTTTATTCCAGTGGGTCAGATCTGCCATTAAACCCACTTAGTGAATTTTTTATTTCTAGAATTCCCATTTGTTTATTTTTTTTATATTTATATAATTTTATAATTTTAATCTCTTAGCTGGGATCCCATCTGTAGTCACTATACTCGCATTGAGAATCCATACTTTCACTTAAACCCTTGAATATATTTGCAATAGCTATTTTAAAGTCCTTTCTCCTCATTCTCACATACACAATTTTATTTTTTCATTATATACCATATATTGTAGGTATCTAGGTTAGATACCATATATTGTAGGTGCTACATTGTTAAAAGTCTGGATGTTTTCTTCTTCCTTTAAAAAGGATTGTGTTTTCTTCTAGAAGACAGCTCATTACTGATGGAACAATGTATTTTGTTCAACACTTGGTTTTACACTTTGATAAGGCAGGTCTAGAGTGACCATTATTCTAAATCAATGATATCCAACAGAAATTTCTATGATGATGGAGATGTATCTTCACTCTTTAATAGTATAGCCACTAGTAACATGTGGCCATTGAGTGTTTTAAAATGTGGCTACTATGACTGAATAACTATTTTTTTTTTAATTTTGTTTCATTTTATTTCATTTAAATTTAAATAACCACCTCTGACTAGAGGCTACCATTTTGAACCAGACAGCTCTAAGACTTGAGAGTAAACCTACTCCTTAGGCATAAACTTTCCGTGGTCTCAAATACATGTTTGGGATATTCAGCATGGTTTCTTTACTCTGACTGCCCTGAATTCTCATGTCCCAAGCATTGTGTGACCTCTTATATCCTGTTTAGCTCACCATCCTCCAGTAACTATTCTCAGACCAATCTTCTGGAATTGCATGATACACATGAACTTAGTATTCAGTCTAAAATTCCAAAGGGGGTGCCTGGATGGCTCAGCCAGTTAAGCGTCCAGCTCTTGATTTCAGCTCATGTCATGAACTTAGGGTCATGAGACTGAACTCTGTGTCAAGCCCTCCGTCATGGAGTCCGCTTGAGATTCTCTCTCTCCCTCTGCCTCTACTAGTGTGCGCGCTCTCTCTCTCTCAAAATAAATAAATGAAATCTTAAGGAAAAAAAGAAAAAAAGATTCCAAAGGACACTCATGTGGATTTCTGGAACTTTTACTCTGCAGAGCTCTCCCTTCTATATCCTGTCTCAAAAATTCTAGCAACCTGGGAATCCCTGAGCTCCAATCTATTTTTTCCTTATTCAGTGACACCCACTGGTCTCTGCTTAGGTTCGACTGCCCACTGCTGCATTATGGAAACTGCTGCAGGCAGAAACCTGGAGTGAATGTGGATCCCATCTCATGCATCTCCCTTATCCTCCAAGATGGCTGCCATCAGCCATACCCTGTCTGTTTTTCAGTACCTGAAAGTAACCTGTAAGCTTCATACATTTTCTCCACTTTTGTAATTGTTTATATTGTGAAAGTATTAAATCTATTACTTCTTCAAGATCTGATCCAGATAAAAATCTGATCCAAATAAAAATGATTCCTTTCAGGGCACCTGGGTGGCTCAGCTGGTTATGTGTCCAACTCTTGATTTTGGCCCAGGTCATGATCTCAGGGTTGTGAGATTGAGCCCCACATTGTGCTTGCACTGGGTATGGAACCTATTTGGGATTCTCTCTCCCCCTCTATTTCTACCTGCCCTGGACATGCTCAATCTCTCCCTCCCTCCCTCCCTCAAAAAAAAAAAAAAAAAAAAAAAAAAACCAAAAAAACAAAACAAAACAAAACAAAAAGCCAAAAAAATTGATCGCTTTTTTTAAAATTTAGGTTTGACTTGATTTTTTTTTAATATAAAGCTTTCACATAACTTCAAAGTTAAAATTATATACCAGGAACATGTACACAAATGTCATTTCCAAACTTGTCCTCTCTGTTCTGTTCCTTCTCACAGCTTAACATATTAGCATTAGTTTTATACTTATTTAATATGTAGGTAGGTAAATAGACAGGTGTACTTTCTTGTGTAAAAAGATGCTTTCTATAAATACTCTGCACATTGCTGTCTTTTTTTTTAATATTTTAGTTATTTTGACAGGGAGAGAGAGAACACAAGTAGGAAGAGGAGCAGGCAGAGGCAGAGAGAGAGGGAGAAGGGCTCTCCGCTGAGCAGGGAGCCCAACGTGGGGCTCTATCATAGGACCCTGGGATCATGACCCGAGCCGAAGACAGCTGCTTAATAGACTGAGCCAGCCACGGGCCCCTGCACATTGCTGTCTTTACTTAAAAATAGATCTTGGGAGTGCCTGGGTGGCTCAGTCTGTAGGGCATCTGAGTCTTGGTTTCAGCTGGGGGTCACGATCTCAGGACCGTGATATTTAGCCCCATACTGGCCTCTGTGCACAGCAGGGGGTCTGCTTGAAATTTTCTCTTTTCTCCCTCCACCCCTCTTCCCTGCTCTCTTTCAAAAATAAATAAATCTTTAAACAAAACAGATCTCGGACATCATTCATTCTCCTTTATTGCTGAATATTTCTCAATTATACAGATATGCCATTTTCTCACTCAACCAATCTGCTTTTGATCAACATTGCAGCCACTTCCAATTCTGTGCTATTAAAACAATGCTTCAGCAGATAGCTATATGCATTTGTCATTGCCACTGTATCACTGAGACAGATTTCAAGAAACGGGATCTGGCAGGGGAGGGGGGCTCAAAGGAAAATCTCTTCATTTTGCATCTATATCTCTCCGCAATTCTATATGCTATGCACTATGTACTCTGCATAAACCGTATTGTTTACAGTCTCCTAGAAAGCATTCTTTCCTGTCCCTGGGTCTTGCTACCAGTTAGTTCCTCCACTGGAAGTCTACTATTCTATCCTCCTCTGAACTTGACTTCACTGAAATGAAGAGAGACATAGTAGCATAAATGGTAGAAATGAGAAAGCAATATAGATGAGGGGAAGGAGGAAATCACATCTCTTTAAGCACAACTGGTAACAAATGAGCTTCAGAATTGGATCAAAATGTAGACAACTGCGAAATTACCCTTGGGGGCAGAAAGAGGAAAGAAAATTTAAAGGAGTTCGTGAAGAAAAACAGCATGTAGAGTTTGATGATTAGCGATTACCCACTTTTTGGGGGGTACTGACTAATGAATCATTAACTAAAATAACAACAAAACAGGTTAAGCATTAGAAATAAATGTCCTTGATCCTATGGGTCTTCTGACATAAATTAATTTATTGGAGAAGGCTGAGGAATCTGGTAACACTGAGAGAAAACCTTTGAAAATCATGTACTGATAATATAATATTGATAATTATTAAAAGAGTGAGGAACCAGCATAGAAATGGACTGAGAGAGCAATGTAACCGATTAGAAAATTCTGGACAAGATGAATATATATATATATATATATATATATATATATATATATATATATATGAATTAGACTATAATAAAGGTACTAATTCAACCACCAATGATTTATCCAAGTAAAATAAATAAGGATGTTTGCAAATATTTAGCTGTTAAGGATATGCACAGTGTACTTCATAGAAGAGCAAAGAAAAAACAAATTTTCCAGCTACTTAAGTATATCTGAAGAATGAAACTGCTAGAATATATCAAAAGCATTACTTTGGAAACATGGTCACTGATATGGAAAATGTTCGTGCTATACATGTGATTGGGTGAATACAATGGATTATAAAACAGCACAGACAGCAGGTTAGTATTTTGTAAATATATCTGCACCTATATACAGATAAAGTCTTCTAAACATGGACACAGAACAATATCTGGGAGTTTATACTCTGAAATGTTACCAATCACTCTTAGTGGTAGAATTATAGATTTTTTTTTCTGCTTCTTTGCTTTTTAATTTTAGGATATTAGTGACCAATAGTATAAAATGCAGTCATATGATATCCCTGATACGAGGAAGTGGAGATGCAACATGGGGGACTAGGGGGGCAGAAAAAGAAGAAAAGAAACAAGATGGGATTGGGAGGGAGACAAACCATAAGTGACTCTTAATCTTACAAAACAAACTGAGGGTTGCTGGGGGGAGGGGGTCGGGAAAGGTGGGTGGGGTAACGGACATTGGGGAGGGTATGTGCTATGGTTAGTGCTGTGAAGTGTGTAAACCTGGCGATTCACAGACATGTACCCCTGGGGATAAAAATTTGTTTATAAAAAAATAAAAGTTAAAAAAAAAAAAAAGACCTTCTAAAAAAAAAATGCAGTAATAATACCATTTTAAATGAAGTTGACTGCTTCTAGTCTAAGTGCATTGAATAATAATGAACAGTACTAATGTAAATTAGTTATTTGAAATAAAATTGAAATAAAATAAACAACTTTCAATCTTTCCAAGAGGCACAAGAAAGAAGGAAAGTATTCTTTCCTCCCACACTGAGCCTGTTTAGATGGTAAATAGACATGACCTAGCAGATAAAATAGTTTGATCTTATAAACATCTCTTACTATAGTTTTTGAAGGTTGTCTTGGTACTCAGAATTATTTACACCATTAAAAGCAAGTTTAAAAGATCAAAACGTTTATCATGGGGTTTCTTCCATGGAAGTTAAAAACTGTAACTGCTGGGGTTATCTGGACACCAGTTTTAATAACTTCATAGTGCCACAAAGACACATGGCAAAATTATAATACGCTACTTAGGCAGAAACCTTCCCCTTCTTTTACTAATGTGGAAACAGCGTTAAGTTACTGAAGACTGAGTGACAAAACAAAGATCCTCCATCTTTTAGACACACAGACTATTATATCCTGCTGATTCTCAAATTTAAGCTGAACAAAGGAATCTAACAAGCTCAAAAAGACCCACAATCCAAACAGTCCCTTCTGTAAGTTGAAAAATAAGCTGTAATTGCTGTTTGGTTGAAAACTACATTGAAGGGGACATGGGATGTCTTTCCAGGGAGGCGAAATAATGTAAATTTTTGCTCTCATTCTATTTCTTTGGTTGCTACTGTCTTATTTGAAGTTTTCATCATAAATTTCAGGCATCATTTGATAGAATTTTGGGATTACAGCTTTTATTTAACCCTTAACTGTGTTGTTGCAAAGCTTATAAGTTATTGTTACTAAAAAACAGATGATAACGTGGCTCACATAAGTAGGAGGAAGACATTTTCTTTCTTTCTTTTTTTTTTTTTAAAGATTTTATTTATTTATTTGTCAGAGAGAAAGGCCATGAGCAGGGACAACAGCAGGTAGATGGAGAAGCAGGCTCCCCACTGAGCAAAGAGCCCAATGCGGGACTCAGATCCCAGGACCCCGGGATCATGACCTGAGCGGAAGGCACATGCTGAACTGACTGAGCCACCAGGCATCCAGGAAGACATATTTTCAATGTTGGTCACTGGGCAAGCTATACTCACCAACACCTATCTATCAAAAAATGACCATTCATTCACTTTACATATCCACATGAATGTAAACATTTCTCCAAGTATTTACTCGAATTTTACTGAAAAGTAGCATCTTTACTTCTTGACCACGCCTCCAGTGCTTTGCTGCACACACCGCTACACTCAACACACACATACGCTGTTCTTCCTTCGTTATTCCTAGGATAGGTAATATTATTTGTCCGGGATTCCTCTTTCCCTTCCTGCCACTGTTATGCTTCTCCCAGATGTCGTGTATATACCCACCTCACTGACTGAGGTGGGCAGGCCTGAAACAGCAGCTCCCCCTTGCCAGGACCCCAGAAGGAGAGGCAGATGGAGGAGCCGTGGACCCAACCTGCACTTTGGAACCTAGAGTTAAGTCCCTGAGCATAAAAGGAAAAATTGTTGCCATAAACTACCACCAAGTTCAGGGGCACCTGGGTGGCTCTGTTGGTTTCGATTCTGCCTTCCTCTCAGGTCATGATCCCAGGGTCCTGGGATTGAACCCCATGTCAGGCTGCCTGCTCAGCAGGGAGCCTGTATTTCCCTCTCCCTCTGCCCCACCCCCCAGTTCATACTCTCTCTCAAAGAAATAGATAAAGTCTTTAAAAAATAATAATAATAAACTTAAAAAAAAAATAAACTACCAAGTTCTGAGTTGGTTTGTTGTGCAACAAAACTAATTTCTAAGATGATATATTCCCAGAAAAGTATAAGCAGGGTACTCCTAGCCAAAGGAATTCTCTGAATAGATTAAGGTAATGACACAGAGTCATTAATTCCCAGTGCATTTTCCAAACATAAGCAGTCCTTTTTGGATAGCTGTCTCATGGATCTTGTATGAAATAAATATCTAGTCCCCACATCTAAAGAGTTGTAATCATGTGCAAAAAGTAAGAAATAAACAAGAAGGAATGGAGAAATGAATGAAGGAGCAAAATTCAAACACTTTGGCTAGAAAACCATCCGTTCTATGCACACCATCTGGGTGTACTTTTTTTTTTAAAGATATATTTATGGGTTTGAGAGAGCAAGCAGGGGGAGGGGCAGAGGGAAAAAGAGAGAGAATCTCAAGCAGACTCTGTGCTGTATGCAGTGCCCAATGTAGGGCTCAATCCCATAACCCTGAGATCATGACCTAAGTCAGATGCTTAAATGACTGAGCCACCCAGGCACCCCTGGGTGTACTTTTTTTATATATATAAAGATCGAATACACTGATGGATAATTACATGACTGTCCAAGAAGAGTTTATATTCACCACCATCATAACACCGTTATTCTGAAATGCTGGTGCTTGGTCAGATAACCCTCTTCTGTCTTCCATAGCACCTGCGTTCCCCTCCTGCCTGGACTCATACTGCACCATTGCCCTTGTGTTACCTGTTCGTCTCACTAGTCTCTGGAGTCAGGGAAAAGTGGGTTTCCCTCACTCTGTGCTCCAGCATCAGCACAATCCCAGGCATACTGTAGTATACAGTAGTAGTAGTAGGCCACTACTTGTTTTTCAGTGAGCTATTTGACTGCCCTTTGAATTGTGATACTAAGCATAGGGTATCATTCATGAAAACATTTCTATTTTTCTTCACCCTCTGATAAAAGTTGTTTTCACTTAAAGTAACTGGTCAATGAAATGCAGCAGAACAAAGGGAGGACTAACCTCAAAGGAGAGAAATTAGTCAAGTAAGAAAGAGTTAAACCATATTAACATATTCTCTTGATTCTTCCTGTCTTCAGTCTAGGGCTCTCTTCTTCCTTTATCTGACCTCCCCATTACACTAGAGCACTGAATAAAACTCATGAGCTGGGAGAGGGAAGAATAGATAAAAAAATTGGAAATTGATGCTACAGTAAAAACTAACAGTGCAAGACTAGTCAGTGAGAAAAGGAGAACCCTGGAACCTTCAAAAATAAGCACAGAATAAATGTGATGAGCTTTGGTAATTCAATTTGCTAATGCAGGGAAAATCAAATTTGAGTTATTTTCAGATGAAGTAGATGGAAGCAAGGACAGGGATTAGCATGCCTCAAAGGAACACAGCTGAAGTACTGGGATACACTCAGAGAGGGAGGTGAGAGCGGAGGAAGGGAAACCTTTGCCACAATTTGGAGTCAATTCTAACACTGAGTTTGGATAGAAGGGAAGTAAGAGACCTCAGATAGAATTCATTTTAGACTCCTTGCCTGTAATGGCACTCATGTTAGTGTTGTGAAATATTTTGAGCGTTTTCAATAAGTAAAACATCCATTAGACTATCAGTTGTGGTCTGAACATGCTGTCAAAGAAAAAGAAATATATATATACATATATATGCATATATATATATATATATGTGCATATATATATATATATATGTGCATATATATATCTTTATTTTTATACAATAAAATCCAAAATTTGTAACATCACATACATGCATGTGTGTGTGTAGAAATACATAGGAGATAGAAATACAGGAGACAGAATTATTAGAAGTTAGCTAATTAAATATCCAATCTATAGGGAGAAAATTAAGAGGGAATAAAACTACCAAAATGTCTTGAATACATGGCAGAAATTACGTGAGCTACAAATCACGGCCAGCCAGGGACTGGGGCTGCTATCCTCCTGACTTGAGCAACGAGGGAAACCTAGCCAGACTCTAAATGCCAGGCATCTTTGAATGACCTCCGCCATTTCTCTCCTGGTGCTGTCTCTCAATATTCCCTCTGGCATCAATGTCTAGTTTCCATGATTCTTCACAATATTCAGGGTCAAATGGAATCTAGCCTCATTGCTTGCTGTAAATGACCTTTAAGCTGCAGTGAGAGGATATGGGTGGTGGTGTCACAAATCATGTAATGAACACCTTCCAAGGGGACTTCTAACATCTACTCTGTGGTCTTGGCCTGGGGTGAGCCTGAAGCCTCCCAAAGCCGGAGGAGGTCCCACACAGCTACAGGTGTAGCTTCTTCACAGAAACAGAAAGCGGAGTACGTTCACAGAAGACAACATGGATGTCCAGCTTTGTCAGTATGCTCATCGGTGGGACAAAGAAAATCTGTACATCAGAATTTATCATTTGTAAACAATGATACCACCATTGCTACAGGTGAATGTGAACTCTACCAGTGACTTCACCTTGGGTCAGCAATCTAACGTTTCTGAATCACTGTCATGGTTGCTCTTCATGGCACAGTACTTCTGTAACTATTTCTGTAACTGCTATACTACTATTGCTGCCACTACTACTTCAACTCCTCCTGTTGCCACTAATATATCATACTGGGTCTGAGTCTGGACTAAGTCAACTTTCAGAGGGCCCCTGCTCCGTGGAGCTCATCTAGTAAGGAGAGGCAGGCAGACGAATGAGTGCCATAAAGCAGACGCTCTAATCAAATGTCTCCTCAGGGTTCCAAAGAAACACAAAGGGAGGAAGGCAGGATCAGAGACTTGGAGTACTGAAGCACCCTAGAATATTCAGGAATCATTTGTAGCTCAGGTAGGACTCTAGGGAGCGAGCAATGGGCTGAGGATGGAAGTAGGCCAAATTAGGAAGTGCTATCAAGACTGTGTTTAGGAGATAAGGGTCAACATCTCTGTCTTTTGAACAACTCCTATGTGGAAGGAACTTTCCAGATCTTTTTCTCAGTCTTTTGTAGTAGATAGCATTAAATCAATTTTATAGAAAGGAAACTGAGGAAGGGAGAAGAGAAAGGTGTTAAATGACATGCCCAAAGTTATAGAGCTAGTAAGTAGTAGTGCTGGGGCTTGAGCCCAGAATTCACACTCCCAGTCTCTAGAAGCCTGCCTGTACATGACAGGTGAGCCATGTTGGATGGATGGATCACGTGATTACACCTCTGGCTTGGAACATCCTCTGGAACAGTATGGAGAGTGACCTGGAGGGTTACTGGACTTATAACAACAGCCAACCACAGTCATATCATTTCCCCTCAAAGAAGGAAGAGAATTCCTGAAATATTCTTGTCTGTTCCATAAAGCTTGGCTCACTGAGGTCTGAGCATAGCCTCATGCTCCTACAGTACTAGATGAAGCTAGTTTTCTTTGTGAAATTCTTTAAGGCAAAACAAAGGCTGGAAATTCCTGTGGAAGGGAAAACTTGAACAGCAAGTTCTTAGGTTCTTGGCTTGGCCAAAGGTCTCTACCCATTACCCATTGCACGTTTTATACCTGAGAACAGAAAGGAATCAAACTGCAATTATTTGGAAGTTCATCCACTTCACTAAGGTCTGGGAAGCTTCTTTCTTCCTTGTCACAAGGGGAAAGAGAGTTCATAAGGAGAGTTTACTTAGTATTAGCTGAACATTGTTACTGCCATTGATGGGTTTTAGCTTACAAAACTGCAATGGACTAATTTTTCTCACTTCACAAATCTATACTCCGCATCCTGTTCTTCCCGCCCACTCTCAATTGTCATGTAAATAAGGATTTTTTCCCCCAGCAGGAGCTGCCCTCCATTTATAAACTGGCTGTTTCCCAAGTTCATTTGTAAGTCAATTGCTGAGAACTCAGAATACACTGTCTCAATCTAGCAATTAAGATGATGTTGATTAGATCCCAGGCCAGCCCACAAGATTTAACCCAGAGTGGTGTGACTAAATCTACTACCTTAGAGCATTTCAGTCCCACAAAACCACCATTCATTCCTATTCCTGTTTCCTCAAGGTAATAGATCCTGTGTGCCTTGGAATATACTCCTCTCTCTGGCAGAGGAAGAGTTAAGAAAATCCTGAACAGTGGCACTGGTTACCATCCACCATTGTACAAAAATAAGTCTCTTTCTAAGTCTACTTAAGAAAAAGTCCCTCTGGGGTGCCTGGGTGGCTCAGTTGGTTAAGCATCTGCCTTTGGAAAAAAAAAAAGCATCTGCCTTTGGCTGGGGCCATGACCCAATGTCCTGGGATCAAGCCCTGTGTGGGGCTCCCTGCTCAGCAGGGAGTCTGCTTCTCCCTGTCTCTCTGCCTCTCTCCCCCACATGTACTCTCTCTCTCAAATAAATAAAATCTTAAAAAAAAAAAAAAAAAAAATCCCTGTAGAGGTAGCCTAGGTGGCACAGTCAGTTAAGCAGGGGCTCTTAGTTTCAGCTTCGGTCCAGTGTCCTGAGATCGAGACGTGTGACAGCCTCCGTGGTCAGCAAGGAGTAGGCTTAAGCCTCTCTCTTCCTCTCCCTCTGCCTCTCCCTGCCACGCACTCTCTCTCTAAAATAAGTAAGTCTTAAAAAAGAAGTCTCTCTCCATTTCTATATATATTCATCTAAGAGAATGTTTTGCTTTACGTCAAATACCTTTGGGATGGTTTTTAGAATTTAATACTCGTTTGAATCATTCCCAAGGATTCTAATTTAGTCTCTCTGGAGTGGGGCCTAAGAATCTGCATTGTAAACAAACTCTTCAATGATACCGTTTTTTTCAATTAAGATATAATTTACATAGAACAATAACACGCACAGATGTTCTATGTTTGGTTTGATGAGTTTTGACAGTTGGCGAAACCACCATTCCAAACAAGATATAGAACATTTTAATCCTCTCAGAAACTTCCTGACACTCTTCTCAGTTCAATTTTCCCGCATCGAGTAGACTGGGGAAAACCAGAGATTGGATTTTACTGTTTTAGAACTTCCTATAAATGGAATCATACAATATATTCCATCCTGTGTGTCTCACAATGTTGTGAAAGACATCCATATAGTAGCATCTATCATTGGTATGTTTCTTTAAAAAAAAAAAAAAAGATTTTTTTTATTTATTTGACAGAGAAGGAGAGTACACAAGCAGGGGGAGCAGCAGGCAGAGAGAGAGAGAAGCAGGCTCCCTGCTGAGCAGAGAACCTTACAAGGGGCTCGATCCCAGGACCCTGAGATCATGACCCCAGCTAAAGGTAGACACCCAACTGACTGAGCCACCCAGGCATGCTATGTTTCTTTTTATAGCTGAGTGACATTTTGTGGCATAGATGTACCACCAATTCATTTATTGTTCTCTAGTCATGGAAATATCCAATTTGAGGCTATTTTGAATAAGACTACTATTCATATTTGTGTATAAGTCTTTTTGTGGACATATGTTTTTCATGTATTTTGGTTTAAACACCAAGAAGTAGAATTACTAAGTCCTAGGTAGATGCTTTTTTTTTTTTAACTTTATACTTTCAAATATTTTTCCTAACTAATTACATCATTTTATCCCAATAGTACTAATATATAAGACTGGTCTACATTTTCCCCAATATTTTATATTAGCAGTCTTTTTCATTTTGGCCATTGAAATATGTATAAAATGGGACTTTATTATAGTTTAATTTGTGTTTTCTGATAACCATAATTTGAGTACCTTTGCTTGTATTTATTGTCCACTATATTCTCTTCTTTTGGAAAGTGTCTGTTGAAGACTTCTGCCCATATTTTTATTAGCTTTTTTGCCTTGTGTGTGTAGGAATTCTAAATATATCTAGATTTGAATATTACGTCATATGTGTGGATTCTGACTATGTCTTCTGGGTCTGGGACTTATTTGCCTATTGATTTTCTTAGTTAAGTCCTTGATCTAATTCATTGAACGTATTGCATAAGGTTGTCCATAATGTTCTCTTATTTATCCTTTCTGCATCTATGGTGGTCTCCTCAAAGTCTCTGAAAAGGTTCTATCTCAGTGCCCCTGCCTATCTCCAGCTTTTGGCATCCATACCCACTAAGTGAGGGGTAACGAGAAAGAAATAGTGAGTGTGTTCACTTTGTGGCTGCTTTTCCTCAGTTCACTTTGTGGCTGCTTTTCCTCAGTATTCTAATTTATCTTGTCAGCCCAAATGCATATATTAAAAACTTGTTCAAACTTCTAGTGTTTTCTCCCTGCCCCTGTCCATGGTACATTCTTCACATTCCCAACACTGCCAGGCATGAAAGGAATAATGTGTCTCTTAGCTCCCAGAAGACTTAATAGCTCCCTGGATTTTAGTTCATGTAAGTCCATTTTTATCCTCAGTCCTCCGATGGATTTTTTAAAACTATGATTTTATAGCTTGCTGCTAATCTGGTTATTTTTAGAGTAGAAGCAATAGTCTCTTGTGGCTTCCTACAACCCAACCAGAAAGGAAGTCTCTCTAGTTCACTGATGCAAGTGCCCCATGAACAACACTTGAAAGAGCCTTTCCTGCATGTTTTCAATAGGGATACAAAGAATGGCTGGTTCCATTAAGGTGGAGGTTAAGGCTCCAGTTGTAAAATTCTCTGGCCCCGTGGATATCCATATATCTTATGAAGGAGTTCTTATTGCTTAGAAAATCTCAACGTGGATATACTACTTTTATTATAAAATAGGGAAAAAGTTATTAAAAAGTTAGGAAATATATACTGAGAACTTTAAATACCAGACTTGAAAATAACTGCTTTATCATGAAAAACTTAAGCCCTCATTCCTTCTTTCTCTTAAGAATAAAACTCTAGAATTAGCAATCTTCAGTCTAACTCTTTAACAATAAAAAAGTTTTCCTTTTATTCCATACCAGAACAAACTTTATGCCAGATGGTAATGCCTAAGCTAAGGAAGCAGTACTTTTAATGAATTTTAAAATTAAACCAGAGAGATGTGCCTTGACAGTTGGAATAGGAGAATATAATTCTAGATATGTACTTTTCCACTAAAAATTTTTATTACTTATTTATAACTAGTATTTACCATGTCAAACTGTTCTATTTTCCAAAGAGAAAAGAAATGTTCTCTTTTTCTTTTTTTGTGTCTGTATTGTCTCAATTCTGATGATCTCTGGAGAGATTCACATGATTAATAACTTCTAAATTAATGAGATAGCATTATATATCATATCTACCACAACTTAAAGGCTCATGCCTATGAGATCATAATTCATACCTTGTATTTGAAACACACAAATTTCTATTTTTACTTTGCTCTGAAAAGCATACCTTGGTTTCTAAACAGAGTCATAAAACCTAGAGTCAAAATAACACTCTCAGGAGGGCAGACAGGATGTCTTCATCTGTACTTCTATGAGGGTACCATATTTCAGAATCTGGTCCCCAACCTTTCACTTCACCACCCTGGATTTTCTTACTGTATATTCAGGTACTTGATAACTCAGAATTAAATACTCACAGGAACTAAATATACCCCAAAATGGTACATAAAGTGAAAAGCTAATTGGCAGTAGACCTATCACTTTTTCATGGTCAGTATTGCTTCAGTTCCTACGCAGGACACCCTGTCCTCAGCAAACTAAGATACCCAAATCCTCAATTATTTCTCATAACTCCCCTCTCTGATCCTGTCATTCTAACAACAAAGGTATAATGATCTCAAGGGTATGTTTTATCTGAGCTCTGGAAAAGTACAACCGTATACTGACCCCACAAGATGCAAGGTAAGTTGCTCACTTTGCACAAACGTACTATCTAAAAATATTTTTCCCAACTCTGACCCGTGCATATATTGATTACATTCCTTGTGACTATGATTCTTCTTTTTCTTAAATATGTTATTATCACTAGTAAAACTCTGTAAAGGGTTATTTTCTTGAGACTAGGAAACATTTTGTGTTTATTATTAGGGTTGCTCATGATCCAATTAAAATGGGCTTAAACAGTGGTTTGAATTGAAAAGTACTTCAATGGGGCACCTGGGTGGCTCAGTGGATTAAGCCTCTGCCTTTGGCTCGGGTCATGATCCCAGGGTCCTGGGATCAAGCCCTGCATCATGGTCTCTACTCAGCAATGAGCCTGCTTCCTCCTCTCTCTCTGCCTGCCTCTCTGCCTACTTATGGTCTCTGTCTGTCAAATAAATAAATAATCTTAAAAAAAAAGAAGTATTTCAATATTTATGACAGAGTTTAAATCTGGCCAGGATCCAGGCTCCCACTGTCCTTTTTTGGGTCAATGTCATTGCTTTTGGATCTTAAGTAGACTCTTTTCTCACAGTCCCTGGTGGCTGCCTATCTCCAGGGCCGGCTTTATTCATTCTTATGCACTGGGAAAAAGAAAGTCTCTTTTGATTGATTTCACAGTGGGGCGGGGGAAGTACCTCAGAAATTGTGTCCTAAAATCTCATTGGTTCTGGGTAGATTATGTGCCTATCTCTGACCCAGCCACTGTGATCTGGGGGTTGTGGTATCTCAATTTTCTGAAGCCAGTCAAGACCTAGCCCTGAAAGAAAAAGAAAAAAAGAAGAAGAAATGAAAGGAGAAGGAGAAGGAGGAAAAAGAGAAAAGATCTAGCCCTGGAGCTTGAAGACTACTTCAAGGCCACCCAAACCACATAATCAAAATGGGAGTGAGTGAATTCCTCAAGAGAAAATTAGATGATGGGGAAAGAACCAACAATACCCACTGTGGGCTCCTTAAATAATGAGTTCATTAAATTAACCAAATTTCATTTTATTTGGGGTCTCCATGATAGTAAGCTACAGGAATTTCTCAAGGGAGGTCAGAGAAACAGGAGAGTGGACATAAAAGCAGCTCCCTATTTAAATATCTCTGCTAAGAGGAGGGTAGAAAATCCCTACTTTCAGCTCACATCTGATGTTTGATAATGGTTAAGATTTTTTTCTAGCTTCAATCAAAACAGGATGAAAGCACAAAATGAAAACTCACAAAAGTTTTCTACATTAGACTGCCAAGTTTGACACAGCAATCACTGTCCCAGAATCATGCCCATAGTGACAAGACTGATGCAGGAGGAGTCTAGCCTTGGGCCACACAACAAGACACATATGACAGTCTAGACCTATGTGAGAGGCATGGGACAAATACGCCCATCCTTCCTGTCACACCCTCTCCATTTCAAGTGGAGTATTTGTTCTCAAGTCCCTTTTGTCCTTTCTCAACGACCAGTGTTGGATGGAGCTATTCCAATTTACTCAACATGACTCAAAGTGACTCAAAATGTTGCAATAGTACAACAGTGACCCAAACTGTTCAATAACAACCATTCCCAGAAGACCCCTGGGCTCCTCTGCTATTTTTCTCATCCTTTCTCCAGCAACTGCCATGCTCTATACATCAATAGAAATGAAGATTGAAGTAATTTCAGTCTATTCACAGAACCGATGCCAAGGCTCTGGGTCAATATCAATGGACAGTGTGGGACCAAAAAGAAGTTGGAGTCACCCCCAAACAAAAGATGGATGCCCAAGTTAGCAGTCCAACTACTCAAAATGAAAACTGTGAATAGAAGTTATATTTTTAACTAGAAGAAGGGAAAAAGATAAGAAAAGAAGGAAAAAAGAAGGGAGAAAAAAATACTACCTCCTAAGAAATCTCATTTCCACTTGTTTCAGTTATAGGAATATAAAATATAGAAATAAAAATCACCAGCATTTCTCTGAATGACTTATTATTTGTATCTAATTATAGGTAGCATGAGAAATGGTCCAAACCTGCACTGTTGTTATTTTATTTGATTAGGACATTCAATCATATTCATTTCTGTTCAGCCATCCTAACTGGTAACATATTTATCCACTTAAAACTTGGGTGAATTCTATAGGCTCATTGCTTTCTATCATAAGCAGAACAATGCATTTTTAGGGTGGGAAAGAAGTTGAAGTGGGAGCTACAAGTAAATACTACATGATCCTAATCTCAGGTTACTAAAAGCCAAAAATCTCACTCCTACATTAAAGTAGGCATACAAGAAAAGCTTAAAAAAAATACAGTATAATTATAACACATTTTTGTGGACATATTAAACCAAGATAAAAGTTTTTGGATTTGGGGGTACCTGGGTGGCTCAGTTAGTTAAGGATCTGACTCTTGGTTTCGGCTCAGGTCATGGTCTCAGGGTCAAGAGATCCATTGAGCCCCACGCCAGGCTCTGCACTCAGTGCACGGTCTGCTTGAGATTCTCTCCCTCTCCTTCTATGTCTCCCCGCCACAATGAAAAAAAAATCTTAAAAAAAAAAGTCTTTGGAGATATAGATATAGGTATATCTATATATTTTTTTTGTATATTTTTTGTATGTGTTATTTTTTATATATATAGTTTTGTATATATTATATACACACACACACCTTAATGTGACTTGTAAACAAACTAAATTAGATATAAAACAAACTATCATTGTATACAAGTTTCAAAAACATGGAAGTGTCAAGGCTTCACATTTTGAGATACTTCTATTCTCAGAACTCATTACATTTCAGCTGCAGGAATTATTTATGCCAGCCTATTTAAAAAACTGGCAGTTTACAGTAGAATACTAAAGAGTAAAACAAAGAAATGTCAAGAGTTTGATCATGTGTCTTTGATTATTTGGAAATAGGTGGGAATCACTAGATGAGACATAAGATAGAATTAGGAAGGGCCATACAAGCCCAGAAGGATCTTGTGAAAATACAATTGGGGACGAGTCTGTACTGGGTATGTGGAAGTTGCCATGATTTTTAATGTGTGATCAAAATAGTCTAATTGGGAAGTTATGTGAATTTTTAATTGAAACCTAGGTGTTGAGTCTGCTTTCTCTTCATCGGTCTGTTCTAGAAAATACACGGAGTGGCCGGGCTCTGGCACTGGCAAGAGGAGAGCTGGAAGGAACACTGCAACGTCTTGTCGTCCTCTGCCACTGACCCCTTAGTTCTGTGTGGTTTAAACACATCAGTAGCTCAAATCATCAGCAACTTTGCAACTTAGAAAAGATGTCTAAAATACAGAAAAATGGAAAATAGAACAATAAGCTCTCCTCTATCCATCACCTACACTCAGCTATTTTTATCATTTTACATTAATGAGCCTCACTCTCTTACTCTCTGTAAAGAGAGTATACTTTAAAAAAAAATCAAGATATTTGTCATCTATTAATTTTTTTTAGTTCACCAAATTACTAATGGTTAAAAAAAAGGAATTCATACTTAATTTTTACTCTTCTTTTCTTATCATTCACCTACCTTTACCAAGTTTGGCTCTTTTACCTCGAAGAGTTATTCATCCATTTCTTCCTATTTGCACAACCATTCCCCTGGTTCAAGATTCCATTGTTTCTTAACCATGTTACAGCCACAGTCTCCCAACCGGCATTCCTGCCTCTGATATTTCCTTCCTCTGACCCAACTCTGTTTGCACAGTTGTACCTCTAACAGGCATCAATGTCTCACTGCCTCACCACCTACACAACAGAGCACAGAATCCTTACACATCTTGGAAACTGGCCCCAGTCTTCCTTTCCATTCTCACTGCCTGCTTCTTCCCCTTGCAGCTCCTTCTTTTAGCCACAGCAACTCCACTGCCATTCGCCCAAGGAACTTTCAATGTTCTCGGTCTCAAATGCCCTCTCCCCTTTGTTCATTTAGCATTCAGAATCTCACCAGCGTAGTCTTCTTTGACTCCACAGGCTGCTGGATTCCTCTTCTAGGTTCCTGAAACATTTTAATTTGTCACATTGCATGTCACCATTTATTTTCAAATCTGTCTCCTCCCAGAGAGTACATTTCCACCCTTGCCCAATAGCTGGAACATGGGACAGTTTCCCACTGTTGTTCCTAGAGGCACTTAATATTTTGTAATTCTGAATTTTAGCAATTTAGGAGGACTGGAAAGAAAATATCTTTAACACTTGAAAGAAAAGACTTAGTGATTTCATTGGTTTTCTCAGGTTCTACGTATGCTTTAATACCACTTGCTATTGCATGCTTCTGAGACTCACAAAGCCATTGCCTAAAGTATTTGGCCACTCACAGAGGTGGAATTTGACCAACAATTAAGGACCAGTTACTGTGCTCCATGTTGATAACAGAGAAGATCCCAAAACAAGTAAGACCCTCAAAATTAACTAACATATAAGGTCCAAAAATTTAATTTCAGCCAAAAGTGAGAAAAGTAAAGTTTAAGGAAAAGAAAGTATAACACTTACAAGAGATGGATTTTTCATAAGCTGCTGATATGGGGACATGCACCCACATGCTTGCATACCTAAATTATGTTACACCATCCCATCTAGCTCTCTATCAGATAACATGGTCTTTTTAATTTTTTATTTTTATTTTGTTATTATTACTAATTTTTTTACCTGAGCTTTACATTCAGACCTTCAATTTCTTCCTAGGAAAGGCTTAAAACCTAGGGCTACACATGGAAATTAAATGTAGACACAGATTAGTATATTGGTATTACCTGGAAAATGGCTAAGAATAGCTTCCTTTTGAGGTTTTGTAGCCAATATTTTTCCTTCTATTTTTTTTCCCCACACATCTACAGGAAACTTTCCCTCCCACTCCCTCCCCTGTTCTCTATCTTTGGCTTCCCTCCTTGTCTATTATTTCCAAGAGCTTCTGCACTGTCTGCATAAAGCCAACTCTAGCCCACAAGACACCCAACACGTAACCGTATTGGTTTTGCCAAGGGACAGCAACAGGACGCACACAACTTCCTGTAAGTAAGAACTTCTGGGATGAGTATTCTTTGGCCTAGATATAGCCTTCTCTCCTTATCACCATCCCTCTAGAAATAGCTAATTACGAAACTTTCACCCCTGTCCTTAATGCACATACGCACATGCACACACACACACACACACACACACACACACCCCTTAATTCAACAGAAGTCTCAAGGAATTGCTGACACAGTGCTCTTAGCTGCTACATCCCTGACGACATTAGCATGGATTCTGGCCTTTAGGGGATCCACTATGGATCAAAGTGCCCATAATCCTTAGCTATTCTGATTATGGAAAAATTCTTAGAGTCTAGAGCTAATGTATGAGCACCATAATAAACCTTCTACTTGTCTAGTGTCTGCATCTGTGTGATAGATTGCCACTCAATGGCTGTGTTAGTTACTTAGACATTCTGCACTATTTGGTAAAATGTCAGGACTACAAGTTATCTACATGACTGCAAGTTGAATTTGCTGTGTATAGAGACCCACAACCCCTTTTAGGCAGGTAGGATGCCAGAGAGGCCCTATAGGTCTCACCATAGAAGAGCAGGGTCTCCTGCCCAGTCTTCCAAACCCACAAGGAAAGTGGCTATTCCACTCCCAGTACTCAGTGAAGAACAAAGCCTGGAGAGAACCCTGTGTTTCTTTTAGTAATTGAAGTCACTGCCCTTTCTGCGCCATTCAATTAAGGATCAAGTGGGCTTGCACCGTCTGCTCCACAATGTCATAAAGTTGCCCCCCATCATTATACCACAGAAACAACCACAACAACTGGATATCCCAGTGGCCCATCTACCTCAACCCTGGAAACCCTGGACACCCTGGAAACTGCTTGCCCACCTAACATTATCAGGACTAGGATCAAATTGTAGCTTGTGTGCTTGTATTTTTGTGTGATTTCCTTGCATACATATAAAAATAAATTTTCAGGTTTGCATGGAGAAAGGAGAAAAAGAGCTGTCAAAAAGCTAAGCTATGCTACTTGATTACTATATCAAAAAGTAATCAATTTGGCTCTGAATCCCTAAGTTGTTGCCTGTGCATAGTTTATATCTTCTTAAAAAACCTAAATTTATTGCCTTATTTCCCTTTTATCACTCTAATCCATTTGCATTCAAGATGCTGAATCAAGTTACTGTGAACATTGGAAAATGGTATTTCGGTTTAACTCAGATTACTTCACTAGAAAGAAATTGTATCTTGTCTATCAGGTTGAGAGAGATTTGGGTTTAACGATTGTTTTCTCTTTAAATTACATTTTCTATAGAAAATTCTTTGAAACAAATTATCAGGTGGTTTGTGGACTATTTCAGAGGCTTGGAAAATCATATTTGGGTAAGGAAAGCAACTTCTGTATCATAAGTAACCTACCTTATAATCATAAGTGCCCAATGGTCACTGACAGTGAGAATATACAGTGGCTATTAAACATCTTGCTTTAACAGTCAGTGAAATGTGGACTTCTCCCTAATGACTAAATCATCTCATTTCTGACTTCTACACTATCAAAATTTAGTCTCCTGCACCAACACAAAGGATATTCTCATTGATTTGCGTGTTAAAAAAAATAATAATAAAATGAGTCCCCTGAGGCAAGTAACTTAAAATATAAAGCTTGGTTTCTTAAGAATTGCAATCAGGAAAAGATTAAGCCCCACACTAGCCAGCTGATGGAGAAACAGAAAACAGAAAAGGGCTCTTTAGCTGTACAAAGACAACTGTTCATAGCCCCAGTGTGGTCACAAGGAGAAAATCAGTCATGTCCAGCTTCCAAGTACTCTTCTAAACTGTCACAGGAGAGATAAAGGAAGACAGGGGAACTATCACAGATTAGAGGAGACAGGAGGGCGGGAGAACCCAAATCTTGAAGATAACCCTCCTATACCTGTGCTTCCGACTTCACATCCTTGCCAGGCTTCTTACACAATTACAAGGAGACTCCCATCACCAGAAATCTACATTCCATGATAAGCAAACAAAAATGGCCAATGAGAAATGCCAACAGTCACTCAAATATGCCCAAACATTTAAGGAAAATCAAGACCTGAAAAAGAGGCCAAAAGCCAAGGAAAAGAACTAAAAGATTCAGAGTTAACAGAGTAAACAGAAGAAAACATAAAAATTACATTAATTTGTATTCTCAGGGAAAGTCAAGACACATCTTATTCAAAAATCCAAAGAAGTTGATATAAAGAAAAATTACTGGTTTTGGAAATTAAATATATGATGGTCAAAATGTTTTAAGAACGCAACAGATGAGCTGAATAGCAGAACTGACCTACAGAAAGTTTAAATAGACAGCTAAAGTTTAAGGAAAGGTTCCTCCAGACATCCATGAGTATTCATATAAATGGCTGAGATCTTTGTCTTGCATGTCTACAGAGGAGGATAGAGGCATGCTAAATTATTTTTAATATATATTTTTTAAGTTTTATCTTAATTCCAGTTAGTTAACATATAACAAGTCTAATATATCTTTATCACCCAGTGCCCAGCACAGTCAAATAAACATAATAAATGACAAACTCACATATCAATAAACTTAAATAAATGTTTATGGAACAAACCTGAAATAGAAAGATGTCAAGCACTTTGAAAAGCAATGAAACATAGTGCATGAATTCAAATATATGTGGGATCCACTCTGGTTTTGCTGCTTAGGGGAACTGGGACAACACCTTGTTTCTCTCAACTCAAATACGTCTAATATATCAAATAAAAATCATGCTGGCAATGTATATCCTAGAGTTAGCATGAAGATTAAATAACATGAGATTAGCTAGCATAAAACCATAGTAGCATTATAAAAGTTAAAAAAAAAAGAACAAAAGAAAGAAATTACAGACAGAATTTAATTTATTTCATTTTCACAACGTAACAGGAAAAAACCTGGAGATTACAAAATGCACAACTTTTGGGCCAAAAAAAAATTGATTTGTTTTTAGAAAATATGCTTTCACGTAGCATGAGGAAAACAGGCTGTTAAATAGAACACCACCTAGGTTACAAGCTGTCTCTATGTTGGATGTAATAACACACACACACACACACACACACACACACAATTCTAGCAGTCATGACAGTAAAACAAAAACAGAATTAAATAAGGAAAAGGGACATATGGTAGGTATGTGTGCCTAGTTGGAGCACGAGATCTGGGTTTCATTCCAAATCCACATACTATAGCACAAGGTAAACAGATGTATCATTGGAAATCAAAACTTTAATCATGACTATGTAATGGACTCAATCCTCCAACGATAATGTATTTCCTTCTCTTGACACCTGCAGACAACCTGACCTGTATCTTCTTCCATTCCATTTCTCCTGTTCTCCTACTCTCTCAATACAAGCTGAATCCCCTTGTCAAAAGCTTATCTGCTATGACACTCTTGACTATTCCTTCCATAATTGGTTTCTAAGATACCAGCTCCTGGTTTTTCTCATACCTTGATAATCTTTTCAAAGGCTCTTCTTTTCCCTTTCCTTAATGATTAGGCATTGCCCAAAGTTCTATCTTCAGTTCTCATCATCCCAATCTAAATGCTCCATAGTGTCAACTATCACTTCTAGATACATGCCCACCACTCTGTGTGAACACAAGTATCCAACCATTGTAGATATCATGTAGAGAAACACTGTCCTATGGGGGACTGGAATTCTATGTTTTCCTTAGTCATATTTATCTGTAAAAGACAACGTAGCCAAAGATGTAACTTACAAAGGGGCATTGGGAGTGGCAGTGCTCTGGCATAATTAAGAGTCTGATATTCTTGGGGCATCTGGGTGGCTTAGTCAGTAAAGCATCCGACTCTTGATCTCAGCTCAGGTCTTGATCTCAGGGTCATGAGTTTGAGCCCCATGCTGGGCTCCACTCTGGGTGTGGAGCTTACTTAAAAAAAAAAAAAAAAGAGAGTTTGATATATCAATCCTAGGATCTGTGTTTATCTCTGGATATTTACCAAATTGTTTTAAAGTTCTTTTGTTTTTTTACAGTAATGACTGTTTCTAATATATCTTTATCCCCCAGCACCACAATCATATAAATACATTAAATGATAGCTCCCATGTCATAGAAATTTAATAAATGTTTGTGGCACAAAACTGAAATGGAAAGGTGCGACCATGTAGAAGAGCAAGACAATATAGTGTTTGAATTCAGATATACATGGGATCCACTTTGGTTTTGCTGCTTATGGGTATTGGGGCAACACCTTATTTCTCACAACTCAAATAAAAATAATGCAACACAAATAATCCTAAAATTTGTATGGAACCACAAAAGACCTTGAATAGCTAAAGCAATCATGAAAAATAAAAACAAAACTGGAGGGTATTATAATTCCATATGTCAAGTTATATTACAAAGCAGTAGTAATCAAAATAGAATGATACTGGCATAAAAATAGACACATAGATTGATAGCAAAGAACAGAAAACCCAGAAATAAACCCACAACCATATGGTCAATTAATCTTTGATAAAGGAGGAATGAAATCACAATGGGAAAAAGACAATCTCTTCAATAAATGGTGTTGGGAGAACTGGACAGCCACATGCAAAAGAAAGAAACTGGACCACTTTCTTTCACTAACACAAAAATAAACTCAAAATGTATTAAAGACCTAAATGTGATACCTGAAACCATAAAAATTCTACAAGAGAGCATAGGCAGTAATCTATATGAGATCAATTATAGCAACATTTTTCTAGACATGTCTCCTGAGGCAAGGGAAATAATAAAATAAACTATTGGGACTACATCAAAATAAAAAGCTTCTGCAAAGCAAATAACAAATAAAACTAAAAGGCAATGTACAGAATGGGAGAAGATATTTGCAAATGACATATTTAATAAATGGTTAGTATCCAAAATATATAAAGAACTTACATAAGTCAGCTCAAAAAACCACAATCCAATTAAAAATGGGCAGAAAACATTAACAGACATTTTTCCAAAGAAGATAACAAGGTGGCCAAAAGAGACATATAAAAAGATGATCAACATCACTTATAATCAGGGAAACGAAAACTAAAACAAGGAAATAGCACCTGTCAGAATGGTTAAAATTAAACACACAGGAAACAAGTGTTGGCGAGGATGTAGAGAATAAGGAACCCTCTTGCACTGTTCATAGAAATGTAAACTGGTGCAGTCATTGTGAAAAACTATAGAGGTTTCTCAAAAAATTAAAAATAGAACTACCTTATAATCCAGTAATCACACTACTTGGTATTTAGCCCCAAAATACAAAAATTCAAATTCAAAGGGATTCGTGTAACCTTATGTTTATTGCAGCATCATTTATAATAGCAGAACTACAGAAGCAGCCCAAGTGTCTGTTGATGGATGAACGGATAAAGAAGATGTGATGTGTGTGTGCATGAATTTTAGCCATAAAAAAGAATGCAATCACTAAGCATGATACCCTCTAGTTCCATCCACGTCGTTGCAAATGGCAAGATTTCATTTCTTTTGATGGCTGCATAGTATTCCATCGTGTATATATACCACATCTTCTTTATCCATTCATCTGTTGATGGACATCTAGGTTCTTTCCATAGTTTGGCTATTGTAGACAGACAACTATCATATGATTTCCCTGATATGAGGAAGTGGAGATGCAACATGCGGGGTTTGGGGGGTAGGAAAAGAATAAAAGAAACAAGATGGAATCAGGAGGGAGACAAACCATAAGTGACTCTTAATCTCACAAAACAAACTGAGGGTTGCTGGGGGGAGGGGTGTGTCAAAAAATGTGTTTTCTCATATATATCTTAAAAATTAACCTGCTAATTATGGCCTCTTTGATCTTATTATAACATATTATAACATGAAAACTTAGAAAGAAATTATGATAGTATATTATATGAGCAAGGTTTTTTCTTTGTAAGCTGAGACATTATTTGTAAGTATGATATTTATGGAAATAAACATAAAATAAGTGAATCAAGGGCGCCTGGGTGGTTCAGTCGGTTAACCTTCCGACTCTTGGTTTTTGGCTCAGGTCATGATATTAGGGTCATGAGATCAAGCCCCCACCAGGCTCTGGGCTCAGCATGGAGTCTGCTTGAGATTCTCTCTCTCCCTCTGCCCCTCACACAAGGGCTCCCTCTCTCTCAAATAAATAAATCTTTAAAGAAATAAGTGAATCAATGGAGCGCCTGGGTGGCTCAGTGGGTTAAAGCCTCTGCCTTTGGCTCGGGTTGTGGTCTCGGGGTCCTGGGATTGAGCCCTGCGTCTGGCTCTCTCTTCGGTGGGGAGCCTGCTTCCCCCTCTCTATCTGCCTGCCTCTCTGCCTACTTGTGAACTCTCTGTCAAATAAATAAATAAATAAAATCTTAAAAACAAAAAAGTGAATCAAAGATATTAATTTTAAAACACAAAAGAAATTCCATTGTTCCATATTTACAAAGCCTGTGCCACACAGTAGGTATTCAATACTCATTAGGTATTTTTATAAAAGGTGACATGACATTATAACAATAAATAAACTTTACCCCCAGTCATTTTTTTACCCTTTTATCAAGAATACTACCTGGAAACTAGCATTTTCCATAGAAGCCCATAAACCAGCTTTCATTTTTCATTTGAAATGTAATTGAGTTCCTCAGATGGGGGAATAAGGAGGTGTGCAGACCCACTCCAGACAAAATGAATAGAAATAGCCCCAGTGAAACCAACCAACCATTTGTAGGCCAGTTCGTGTGTCTTTCTAAGAATGAAGGGGAAGCCTACATAGTGTTCTTTTTGCAGTGACATATTTATTTAACCTATTTATGTTTATTTAATGTCTAATCTGAAATGTATCCAGTTACAACTGTAACCTGCTTAAAAAGCCTATCGGATTTGTTATGGGCAACACCTCTGGGTCATTTTAAAACTGGGAATGAAGTTTCATTCCACAGGATGGGCTCCTTCTGGCAGTTTTGTTGTTAAAGGGTGAATATTTTGGTGTGGGTAAAAATGTTCACTTTTAAGTGATCTTTAAATAAATGCTCTACCACTGTGTCTTCTCTGTGGACAGTTCATTGTTTAATGGGTATGTGTTCATTGTATGATGCAATGCTTTTTGTGGAGCCTTAAATACTCTGTTTACCTTCATATTTTATAAACTGTAAGACTGTAGAACTTTTATGTGTATTTTTAAGGCTTGATGATGTGAGGGCAATTAAGTTAAATAGCATATTTTTGTACCTCCTGTACAACCTCACAATTCTACTGATTGATGATGGCATCAAAGTCTGACCAACCACAAATAAAGGTAGTTTTAAATTTGGAAAAAGGGAAAAGAGGAAAGGAAAGTTTTCATGGTTATTGGATCTTTTTGAGCTTCCCTGAAGAGCTCCTCCTGCCCCTATGGAAAACAGGATGGCAGTTCCTCAAAATATTAAAAATATAATTGCCATATGATCCAGCAATTCCACCTCTGAATTTATTACAGGACTGGAACAGATGTTTGTATATTCATGTTTGTAGCAGTATTATTCAAGAGGCAAAGGGTAGAAGAAAACTGACTGTCCATTAACAGATGAATAAATAAAATGTCATGTACACATATAATGGAATATTACTCAGCCTTAAAAAGGAAGGACATTCTGACATAGGTTACAGCATGGATGAATCTTGAGGGCATTATACTAAGGGAAATAAGCCAGTCACAAAAAGACAGATACCATATGATTCCACTTGTACGAAGTACCAAGAAGAGTAAAATTCACAGAGACAGAAAGTAGAATGGTGGTGGCCAGAGGCTGCAGGGACAAGGGAATGGGGAGTTGTTGTTTAATGGGAACAGAGTTTCAGTTTTTCAAGATGAGAAGTGTTCTGGAGATGGACAGTGGTGATGGTCGCACCACAATGTGAACGTGTCTAATGCCACTGAAACATACACTTAGAAATGGGTAAGGTGGTAAATTTTACATTATGTGTTTCTTATTATAATTTATAAAAATGGCTCTTCCCACTTTAAACCATACAATCTGCCCAGCCTCCACTGTTGCCAACTGGTTTCTGCTCCAAGCTAAAGGGAAGATGAGGCTAATCTTAATTTTGTGAGAACTATTTCTCTTTCTCCCACATTGGCTTTCCCTCCATTATCAAAAGAAAACCCAGCTTTTATGGATGCGTAAGGATTAACGAGATCTGACAGGAATACTGGCAAGAAACCCTGTAAGAACGAAACATATGAATCCTTTTCTAAATATAGCATAAATATAGGCTATGCTCCAGCAGTAATAATAGTATTCGGATGTTTAGAGTGTTTACTTTTACTAAAGCAGGCTCTCATTATCCCACTATGATTCGTTAGGCTTCATTATAACAGGAGTATTTCTAATATATGGTACACACTCACTCACTCACTCACTTACTGCATAGACTGCCATTTGCATAGCAAAGTGTGATTGCTCAATTGTATAAGTGAGTTCTTGGTTTTTTATGAGAAAAGAAATTGTTTTACCCAACAGAAATGCCTGCAGGGCAACATCACTGCCTATGAGAAGGGAAGGAAATTTGTGTTATTAGTATGATTTCTTCTCCAACATTGATTCTTACTCTGAATTTAATAAGACTTTAAAATGCACATTAAAATACACAGGGCCTATCTGAACATCACCAACAAATAAATTCTGGACCCTAATCTCATTTTCAGTAGCTCCTCATTAAGCAAGGATAGATGCCAGTGGGCTGCAGAGTGGCGGAAAGGAAGAAAAGGGCTTATCCCATGGGTAAGCCACGAGCACACTGACAACTGCAGGGACTCTATTAAAACCATGAGTGCACTTTTCAAAAATAATCTACCCTTCAATTGCTCCAGTCCTTAAAAATAAGAGCAGTAAGCTTCACAGAGATAAGAACTATATGCCACTGACCTCTTTTTTTTCCTCCACAGCATGGAGTTCTGTGTTCACCAATTATTTTAAGGGCTTAAATATTTACAGGGCAATTAGAGTTTTCCAGACACTGTTCCAGGCACTGGGAGGTCAACTGCTAAGGCAACAAAGCCAGGTTCCCTGGCAATTGCATTTGAATCTGGAACATGCTACGTGTTCAATAAATTGGAAAGATTTACAGAAAGGAGAAAATTTTTAATGGCTCTTTGTATCTTTTGGTAATTCAGGACTCACGTCAGTGATCTGTGATAGCTATCTTCTGCACAAGCTACAGAACTTTCGTTGCTTCTCTATGTGGTCTCCTGAAATCAAATATCATGGACATAAGTGAATCTATTAGTTTGTGTCAACACACACATTCTCTAACACCATGCCCAGGAAGACGGCCCCATAGCGCAGTGCTTTAAGCTGCTTGGTGAAGTGTCTTTGCTTCCGTGTGGGCCTTTTTTTCACTTGTAAACAAGCCCTGTTCCCCTTATTTCTCCAATTTAGGGAATCCTTCCTTGATGGGCCCTCATCAGTTCCTCTTCACTGACTCTCCACTGATAATGTATTAGATGAACTTCTCAATACTGTGCAGGCTAAGTTTCCTTCAAATGTTTCTTTTGAGAAAGATACTTAAGGAAAAGAAAAATATTTTCTGTGACTTTTTTAAATGAAACAGCATAAAGAAGAGATTCTGAGTTGTTGAAAAGTCATTTCCAGAATTACACTGCATCATTTTACCATTAAACGTGATCTGAGCTAGTTTCAGAAACACGCTAAAAATGTCTCTAGTTGTAAAGGCTGATTATTAGAAATGTATTTCGATGAAAGATGGCTTTCACTGTTCAGGCACATGACCTTTCTTCCCTGATGACTCAAAAAACAATTCTGTGAGATTGAAATAATGAAGATGTTGCTAGGAATGGGTATGCTCTTAAAATTCCATTTAACATAATTTTCTTTAATGGTAATTTTGTTTGTTTGTTTCTCTCCCTTCCCAACTAGAAATTGGCAGTTCAGAGTAATGCACATTTAATAAAACAGACTGGTGCTTCTCACAATCTGAAACAATGTCTCAACTGCTTTTTTACAAACAAGTCAAACTCACTTCATCTCCTGTAGCCAAGGTTCTGCACACTCTTTTCTACCAGCAGGAGATTAAGCTATGACAATAGATAAAAAGAATACTGCTGGGATGGTAAGATGCTGAAAAGTGGTATTTACATTTAGGATTCCATTTCCTTTCAAACTTCAAGAATAAAATTTCTGAATTTTATTCAGAAATTACTCAGCCTCCCTGGTCTCCTGGGTTTGAGGTCCACTCTGGGGTTCTTTCAGAAGAAATAAGAAAGAAACAGATGAAGCTGTTTCCACAAAGGTTGGACTCTGAACTGAACACTCAGAATTCCTGAGACTGACTTCCTTCCTTCCTTCCTTCCTTTCTTTTAAGTGTTTATTTATTTGGGAGACAAAGAGAATGTGTAGGAGAGGAGCAGAGGGAGAGAGAGAAAATCTCAAAAAGCCACCCTGCTAAGACTGGAGCCTGACTTGGGGCTCGATCTCAGGACCCTGAGATCATGACCTGAGCTGAAATCAAGAGTCTTGGGATACTTAACTGACTGAGCCCCTCAGGTACCCCTCCCTGAAACATTTTTTAAAAATTCAAATTCTAGGACTTCAATTCCACACTAAGAATAAGAATACCTAAGATGCTCCCCAAGGCACTGCATGTTTATATGCACCTTAGGTGATTTTTATGCACACTGAATTTGAGAACCAAATGTACTAGAGATTAAGAAATAAGATAAAAATTAAATCTTAATTTTTTTTCCTCTTTCATATTCCAACCAATACAAAGTGACTGCTTCTTAAATATGTTGACTCTTCTGATCCCTTAGCTGATGGCAATAATTAGTAGCTAAGAACAGAAAAGGTGGGGTAGGGAAGAAAGAAATCACCAGGGAAATGGTTCTCTCTCTCCATCTGCTTCTTTCTCTGCCTTTCTCTCTCAGTCTCTCTGTCTCTCTCTCTCTGTCTCTCTCTCTCTGTCACACACACACACACACACACACACACACACACACACACACACAAAATAGACCTTGGCTGCTTCTCTTATTTATTTGGATATTGCTTTTTAACAGAATTAGGTCATGCCAAGTCACTGGAAAGGAAATGTTTATAATCTGATACCCAAATAAATAATATCTGAGTCTCTAATTAATACATGTTTAGTGCCTGCTTCTTTAAAAAGATTTGTTTGTTTAAGAGAGAGCGCACGCATAGGGTACAGAGCAGAGGGAGAGGGAGAGAAAAACCTAAGCAGTACCCATGCTGAATGTGAGCCCAACACAGGGCTCATCTCGGGGCTCAAGCCCTTGACCCCAAGATCATGACCTGAGCCAGAACCAGGAGTCTGACACTCAACTGACTGAGCCACCCAGCTGCTCCTAATGCCTGATTCTTAAAGACACTACTACTCACATCCCAACCCATTAATGAGCCAATCAATACATTTAACGGACACAGTAGAAGGATGTCTTAACATAAGCACATAAACATACTGAGTTAATGACAATGAAAGTAAGTTCTGGTAGAAGCAGAAATGGGAGAGTAACTTCGGAAATGCCTTTACGGAAGATCTGAAACTTGATGGAGTTTTCAGCACAAGTGGGATTTTCACAGGAAGAAAGGATTAGAGAAGACATGCCTGAGTGGGGCGGTCAGTTGCTTGAGCATTTTACAGATCTGTCTATTGTTTACTGAAGGCAACATGCAAAGGTGTCCGCTTAGTTCAAAAGCATTAATAGACCAGGTTTCTTACTCCACCCAAGAAAACAATTCTGTAAGATCTCTTGCCAGAAGAAAAATTACTCATTTTCTCCTTCTCTCTACTGTTCTTGGTTATAGATTTTTTTCAAGAAAGCATTTATTAAAAGTAACGTCCAAATAGAGTTTGCACTTGAGAAATCAAGGGGAAAGATGAATGCCTGCCTGACACAGAATATGGACTTCTTAACAAACTAATTAATCATACTCATGGGGCCCAGTTCACATATCCACACACTGACTCCTCAAGCCCAAAGGACATTTAAAACTCACCCTTCAATTCCTGGGTCATACTTCATCTCCTTTGCAAGTTATTTTGTCATCGGCCATCAGAATCACTGGCTTCACCCCTGCACTTCTGAAGCACTTTCCACCCTTTCTTACAGCATTGCTTTGAGATTGCACTTCTATTTTTGCACTAAAGTCTAATGACTAGGTTATGAACTTCTTTCTGTAGGACTTGGACCTTGACTTAAAAAATATATATATGCTGGTGCATCTCGGTGGCTGTCAGTTAAGCATTGGAATCTTGGTTTCAGCTCTGGTCATGATCTCATGGGCTGTGAGATGGAGCCCTGCATTGGGCTTGAAGATTCTCTGTCTCTGCCCTTCCCCTCACTCATGCATGCACACACACACACACACACACACTCTCTCTCTCTCTCTCTCTCAAATAGATCTTTTTTTAAAAAAGTGTGCCTAAAATGGCATATGACAGGTGCTTGACATGTTTGATGAATGAATGAATGGGTGAATGGATGGAGGAATGGATGAAAAGTACAATAAAATATGATATCCAGGAGACTGCTAGACCCAGCTCAGTGGGGAGAACACAGTCCTGACACTAGCCTGTACGATCCCCTCTGATCCCACAACCATTCACGTCTCATTGTTCTCTTTTCAGTTCTCATCTTCTTCTGGTTCTCTTTCCTCTGGCTCCCAAGTCTCTCTGATGCTGCAAAAATTAGAAGCAACAAAAGGCTCCCGCTGTCTGCACTCACTGTACCCACTTCCTGAGTTCCCATGCAACTGGCAGCAATTTGGTTCTTGTGCCCTCTACCTTTCCACTGAAACCACTCAGGCAACCATCACCAGTGATATCCCACTTGTCAAATAGTCATATCAATTCTTATTTTTTAAATTCTCTGGTTTCTTTTTTAAGATTTTATTTATTTATTTGACAGAGAGAGGAAGAGAGAGCATAAGCAGGGGTAGCAGCAGCGGGAGAGGGAGGAGAAGCAGGCTTCCCGCTGAGCAGGGAGCCGGATATGGGGCTAGGACCCGGGACCTGGGATCATGACCTGAGCGGAAGGCAGACGCTTAACTGACTGAGCCACCCAGACACCTCTTAACTCCTCTGTTTTAAATGAGTAAGTTGAAACTTCATATGAAATTCTCTCCTCCCTAGACTTCTGTGACACTCCTCCTTATTCTGGACTTGCCTGTGCAAGGCTCCTGCCCCTTCTCCCTTTCATTTATTCATTACCTAAAGCTCATGTCCCTCAGGACTTCATGTTTTAGCCCAAAGCATGTCTACTCGATGCTTACCCAGAGTGACAGCACCTGCTCTCATGGTGGATGCCAGCGACACCTGAAGGATTGTATGACACCCACTCAGATCTAGACTCCCTTATCCTATGACTGTCCATCTATGTCTTAATTTGGATTCCCCAGAAGCAGGACTTGAGATGGAGATTCTTTTTTCTTAAGTTTTTATTCAAATTCCAGCTATTTAACATGCAGTATCATATTACTTTCAAGTGCACAATTCACTGATTTGACACTTGGTGCTCATCACAAGTGCCCTCCTTAACCCCCATTATCTATTTCCCACCTACCCCCCTTCTGGCAACCATCAGTGTGTTCTCTGTAGTTGAGTCTGTTTCTTGGTTTACTTCTCTCTCTTTTCCCCCTACGATCATTTGTTTTGTTTTTTAAATTCCACATATGAGTGAAATCATATGGTATTTGTCTTTCTCTGGCTCACCTATTTCATTTAGCATAATACCCTCTAGCTCCATCCATGTCATTGCAAGTGGCAAGATTTCACTCTTATTTATAGCTGAGTAATATTCCATCGTGTGTGTACCCCCCTCTTCTTTTTCCATTCATCAGCTGATGGATACTTGGGCTCTCTCCGTAATCTGGCTATTGAGATGATGCTGCTATCAACACCAGGGTACGTATATCCCTTCAAGTCTGTTGTTGTTGTTGTTGTTGTTGTTTTTGTATCATCTGGGCAAAAACCTAGCAGTGCAATTGATGGATCATAAGATAGTTCTATTTTTAAATTTTTGAGGACCCTCCATACTGCTTTCCAGAGTGTCTGCACCAGTTTGCATTCTCACCAACAGTGAAAGGGGGTTCCCCTTTCTCCACCTTCCCAATACCTGGAGATTCTTACACAAGGGGTTTAATTAAAGAATCTCTGCCTCTGCCTTTCCCCCTTTTGTTGAGGGGAGAACAAAAATAAACTTCTTGGACTATGAGTCTAAAATGCCTATTGAACACCCAGAT
Source organism: Mellivora capensis (assembly GCA_004024625.1). Classification (NCBI taxonomy): domain Eukaryota; kingdom Metazoa; phylum Chordata; class Mammalia; order Carnivora; family Mustelidae; genus Mellivora; species Mellivora capensis. Next base: position 131,240 of record PISX010003074.1, read on the forward strand.
TGAAAGAAAAGCAATGGCATAACCTCAAGTCAACATCCCAGTTTAAAATACTGAAATGTGTAGACTATTTTGTTTTTAGTTGAGAGTCTGAACTTTTCAAAATAAAATGTTTTTGATAATACCTTTGTGGAGGTATTACATTTTTGAAATACTATCAAGGATTTCTGTTCTTGGTATTTCCTTTTACCTCTGGCTCTTTCCCAGTGCATCTAAGCAACGCACGGTCACTAACTCAAAAGATGGATGACAAAACAGAGAGGCCTAAAATCTGGTAAGACACTGTAGGCATAAACAATAGATTTCAGAGAACATCTGATGCATCTAGACAGGGCTTTCATGTCCCAAGACTAAAAAAGTCCACAAGTTGGGGCACAGCAGCAGAGAGAATGGGGAGAGGGGGAGCAAGGAGAGCTTAGATCTGACTGGGGTCTGAGAAGGGGCCAACACCTGCTTCTGGAATGTAGGGTCTGACAGAAATCCTGAAAGCTTTCAGGAATATATGAGCTTATTCCCAAGAGAAATGCTCTGGAAGAAAAACAGCAATGTGGAGAATGTAGGCATCTTGGTCCTAAGATATCCACACTAAATTTCCTGTGCCTTGGTGTGGAGGGAAGCGGCATGAGGACAACTAGGTGCCCTGAGGGGTCCCTGAAGTAGCAGAGAGGCTCAATAGAAGAGGTCTTGTGATTGGGTATAAAGGGTGACACAGAGGTGACCCAGGAGAATGGCAGACCTGGGAGGATGGCAGATGTAAAAGAGGTTGCTTGGACTGACAAAGATAGAGAAAATCCCCTGCCCCTGATGCCCAGGACACGAGGAGCACCAGAGGAAATTTCTCCCCTGAACTAACTCTGATCACTGACATGGACAGTCATAATAAAATTTAACTGATTTTTCAATATCAAGACAGTTCTGTTTCTTACACAGATCAGGTTGTAGACTGAGATAAGCAACTAATTATTCATCTTATCTGAAAATTTAGCTTGGGCCAAGAAGAAAGTATTTTTACCATATTACATTTTTCTCACGTACCAGCAAGAACATTGCACTGAGACGGGAGCACCAAAGTGTGAGTCCAAGGATGTGAGTTAGTTTGGCTATGTGTGAGAGGGGTTTGGGGGCATGGAGGAGTGTTTGTGTGTGTCTGTGTGTGTGTGTGAGGGGGAGTGTGTATATGCATGTGTCTGTGTGTGTGAGAGGGAGTGTGTGTATTTGTGTGTGTGAGGGGGATTATGCGTATAAGTGTATGTGAGAGGGAATATGTGTCTCTGTGTGAGGGTATGTGTGTGCTGCATGTAAGGGGGAGTGTGTAAATGTGTGTGTCTGTGGGGGGGAGTGTGTAAATGCATCTGTGTTTGTGAGGGGGAGTGTGTATATGTGTGTGTGAGAGGGGGAGTGTGTATGTATGAGAGGGAGTGTATATATGTGTGTGTCTGTGTGTGAAGAGAGAATGTATGTCTCTATGTGAAGGAGGAGTATGTGTGTGTCTGTGTATGTGTATGTGTATGTGTGAGAAGAGTGTGTATATGTGTGTGTGTCTGTGTGTATGAGGGGGAGTGTGTTGGGGCTACAACTTGAGCAAGTGCTTCTGGGGCAACTTATTCAGGAGGGAGGAGTTCCAAGCCTCACATAAAATTACCACTCTGTAACAAGTCTCTTTTCTTTGGTCTTCAAAACTAATTAGATGTTAGCATTAGTATTAAATATAAAACTTGCTCCAATAACTATTATAATTTAGCAATTTGAACTGAAACACAGTGTTTAAAATCCAGGTGTATGATAAGACTTTGGCAGCATATTTAGAAATTATTGATGAATTACTTTTCCCAGGGCAGCCTGGTCCTGAAGGTCATGCCAGGTTTAGGGAGACTCAAGACCATTCTCAAAGGAACACATAAATAGAGCCCAATCACCATCCACCCAAGGACAAAATATGGTCTTAATAAGGCTGAGCAGTTACTGTTCCCTGGATGGGATGGGAAGGCCCAGATTCCCTCAGGGCCCCCCAGGTCACTTTGACAATCTCTGTAATACTGCTACGGGCTGTGTAACCTGCCTGGAGGGTGATCACTGTGACATTTTACTCTCCTCATTAGCTAAGGACCCTCTCCTTTCTTCCCTTACAGATTTACAGAAAACACAGAAAGTGGCCTAAAGCTAGTTTGAGTTTCATTTGTAACTTCTGAGTGTGCATTTCTATGTAAAGGTGCAGTTCATTCAGATGGAGAAGAATCTGCTCAGATGTAGAAAATTAAGCTTAACCAAACTCACACACAGCATGTGAGTTGAGGTGAATCCATGTAATTTGCAATGGCTTAATTTCCTCATCTGGAAGATGAATAAATGATGATTAGTCAATCCCTTAGGTCCATCTTGGCTCCAGTATTCTATAATCAAGGTTAAGCAGAAGCCTTGATTGGGGCTTGGGGGGGTGGGGGTGGGGAGGTAGGAGGGGGGTGGCCAGGGGCATATACATCTTCCCAGCCCATCTGCTTCCCTAAATATTTTATTCTGTCAACATGGCATTCTCCCAGTTTATTCAAATCCCATAGCTGTACTACAATGGAGAGAAATATTCTCTTCCCAAGGCATCAGAAAGCTCCTCTAAATTGGACTTGCTCTCGTTCCCACCTTTTGTGAACTTACGAAAAAGCCAGATTCTTTTAAAATCTAAATATCATGTTGAGTTCCCAGATGCGTCTTGTGTGTCATACACATCTGAAATAGAATGCCATGCGTGGCATTCAGCAATTTTAATGTTTGGTTCCAAACCTCTGAGAAAAAAAAATGAATCAAAGAATCCTCCATGCAGGCCTGCACCTCAGCCTGTCCAGACATGGGTTGTGTCTCTGAAGAAGGAGATATTTCAGTTTCTCTTCTTAAGCCTCATCAGCCTGTGTTCAGTGTTCTTTAGGAAAGAATGGAGTGCTCTCCACCCAGGTTTCAATGACAACCGAAGCCCATCATGCTCCCCACCCTTGGCCTACAGTCTGCAAAGCGGGATCCCCAGGAAGACATTTCTAGTTCACCCCCTGACACGCCTCACTCACACATAGCTGTCAAGCTGGGCAGGTTCTGAGCAACAATACCCCCCCACCCCATCTTCCTTCCCTTAGAAAGCTCCTTCTCCCAAATCAGAATCTACATATAGAGACATCCACTTTTAGTGCTGGGCAAGGTTATATGGAAAAAATTGTTGAACTTTGTATTATTTGCCTGAAAATAGCACCCTCAAAGTGGACAATTTGATGTTACTTTAGTAAGAAGGAATCACGGGTTTGGGAAAGCATCAAGGTATGAGCCAGTACTATGGCGCTGAGAACAGGGGGAGCCATCACCAACCCCAGGCCTGAAGAGGCAAAAGGGACAAAAAGAGATTGTTGGTTAGAATGAGTGACCTGAGGAAGACCGTGATTTTCGGAAGAGATGCTAAAACCTGGCAGGAGGAAATCAAAGAAGGAAGTGGCTCCCTCTCCTCTCAGCCAGTACATCTTCTGCTGGGGCCCCCAAAGCCTACATGGAACCAGAACTCAGAGGGCAATGGGTCAGCCTAAATGGGTAGAGCAGTATGGGAGGTAGATATGGAGAGTCAAATGGACAGTGACAGAGGTTGCACTAGGTTACAAATGGTGGAAAAGGCAGAGGAAACTTGGCTCTTCTATGATGGCTCTAATTCTGAAGTTTTTAGCATCCCAATTATGTTGGCTCTGTTGCCTTTTAAACCGGGAAGCAGTGTGTATTCCTCGTCTGTTGCTGCATAACAAATGACCACAAATTCTGCAGTGTAAAGCAACACACATGTACTATATCATAGTCTCCAATGGGTCAGCAGTCCAGGGACAGTCCAGCTGGGTTCTCTGCAAGGCAGCAATCAGGGATGGGATGTCATCTCATGCCTCACCTGGGAAACAGTCCACCTACTTCTCACTCGGGTCGCTGGAGGATTTTGTTTCTTTGAAGCTATAGAACCAAGGGCTGTGGCTTATTGCAGGCTATACTGGAGATGGCCCTCAGATCCTAGGGCCCATCCACAATTCCTTACCATCCAAAACCCCCAACATGGCTAGTTCCTTCATCAAAGCAGGCAAGAAAGAGAGAGGCCCTAAAGTGAGCCTGTAAGCAAGACAATTTTTTCTATTGTGCATTGCAGCAACAGATGTAACATCCCTTCACCTTTGCTATATTCTATTGTTTGAAGGAAATTATCAGCCCCACCCACATTCAAGGGGAAGAAATTATGCAACGGTGTGAATATCAGGAGGTGGGAATCACTGGGAGTCACTGAAAGTCTGTCCACTGCCCAGTACAAAATCAATCAATTTGACCATGATATCATTCTTTTTGCATATGTGGTAAATATAATGCACCTCATTTTGGCTTCTACACTGGACATTTTACAGGTTTGCTTGCCCATATCTCTAGTAATATAGAGAGTCCACCACAGCCCCAGAGACCTAATGATGTTTATGTCTGTCACCTGACCCAAGCATAGCCAAATCACGGGATGGCCAATAAACCTACCATCTGCGAGGACAGTCTTTAATATGTGATTTTTGCCTTTCATGTTACTCTCACAGGAATAGGGAATTGGGAACTAAAGAGATTAAGGCAGTTGGTAGTGGAATCAAAGGTAAAAGGATGCCAAAGAGCAAGCTGGGACCCTAGTGAGCCAAATACATTCCCAAGGGGAAGGTATACAGAAGTTGAAAAGATGTGGACTACAGTTGAGTTAATATTCAACTAGGAGAAGAAAATGAAAGAGACACCCAGACGGTAACAGATGGGCCAGGAGGGAAAAACTGGTTCCTAGGGTTGCCCAAGGGCCTACGTTCTCCAGGTTCCAGCTGCACACGTCTTTACCAGAAGCACTAATTCTCTCCAGTTAACTGGAGTGATTCTGTTTTTCACAAAAACAATTTCCAACACCTCTTCTCTCCTGGGGATTGATTTTCTTTCTTCTCTCTTTTAACAGAACAATCTTATCTCCCTGTTCAATTTGATGATAATCTCAGGTCTTAACAACAGTTGCTATGTTTATGCCTTGTACAGTTAGCTGACAAGATTGAGTCCCATATTACAGTTGTTTTTAGGCCATAGCAGAAAACTATGCAACGTGAACTTCAAGAGACGAACAGCTAAGGAACAGGCAATTAGATGGTATCTCGTTTCTTAAAAAGCTCTGCCAAAGATCTTACATCCCTGAATGTTGATTTTGTCCTGTTCTTGAATATCCTGCAGTTCCTTGAAGTCAGATTTAATATTAGGAATTCAATGCAGTGACAACCATAGATTGAAAAAAATACATAAATTCATTGACTTCTTTTCTACACCTTTGTCATCTACGCATTTTATCTAAGCATCTAAGCATCTAAATGCATCTAAGCATTTTATCATGAAATCATATCCAGGAGATTATGAAAGTTAATCCTGTTTATTTGTGTCATATAGTATCAAAGGTTTTTACCACAGATGGTACAACCAATATGCCTTTGATATTAAAGGATAAGATGTTGCAAAAGCCATTTAATATTGCTTTAGACACTGCTCAAAATGACCTTGTATGTCATAGGCCCTTGGGTCCTGTTCTGTTAGTAAGCTCCTTTTCTCTCTAATTTTCAACACAGACAATTTTTAAAATTTTATTTATTTATTTTTATTTCTTTTCAGCATAACAGTATTCATTGTTTTTGCACCACACCCAGTGCTCCATGCAATACGTGCCCTCCTTAATACCCACCACCTGGCTCCCCCAACCTCCCACCCCCAGCCCGTTTGAAACCCCTCAGGTTGTTTTTCAGAGTCCATAGTCTCTCATGGTTCACCTCCCCTTCCAATTTCCCTCGACTCCCTTCTCCTCTCCATCTCCCCATGTCCTCCATGTTATTTGTTATGCTCCACAAATAAGTGAAACCATATGATAATTGACTCTCTCTGTTTGACTTATTTCACTCAGCATAATCTCTTCCAGTCCTGTCCATGTTGCTACAAAAGTTGGGTATTCATCCTTTCTGATGGAGGCAGAATACTCCATAGCGTATATGGACCACATCTTCCTTATCCATTCGTCCGTTGAAGGGCATCTTGGTTCTTTCCACAGTTTGGCAACTGTGGCCATTGCTGCTATAAACATTGGGGTACAGATGGCCCCTCTTTTCACCACATCTGTATCTTTGGTGTAAATACCCAGTAGTGCAATTGCAGGGTCGTAGGGAAGCTCTATTTTTAATTTCTTGAGGAATCTCCACACTGTTCTCCAAAGTGGCTGCACCAACTTGCATTCCCACCAACAGTGTAAAGGGGTTCCCCTTTCTCCACATCCTCTCCAACACATGTTTCCTGTCTTGCTAATTTTGGCCATTCTAACTGGTGTGAGGTGGTATCTCAATGTGGTTTTAATTTGAATCTCCCTAATGGCTAGTGGTGATGAACATTTTTTCATGTGTCTGATAGCCATTTCTATGTCTTCATTGGAGAACTGTCTGTTCATATCTTCTGCCCATTTTTTTGATATGACTATCTGTTTTGTGTGTGTTGAGTTTGAGAAGTTCTTTATAGATCCTGGATATCAACCTTTTGTCTGTACTGTCATTTGCAAATATCTTCTCCCATTCCGTGGGTTGCCTCTTTGTTTTGTTGACTGTTTCCTTTGCTGTGCAGAAGCTTTTGATCCTGATGAAGTCCCAAAAGTTCATTTTTGCTTTTGTTTCCTTTGCCTTTGGAGACATATCTTGAAAGAAGTTGCTGTGGCTGATATTGAAGAGGTTACTGCCTATGTTCTCCTCTAGGATTCTGATGGATTCCTGTCTCATGCTGAGGTCTTTTATCCATTTCGAGTTTATCTTTGTGTACTGTGTAAGACAATGATTGAGTTTCATTCTTCTATATATAGCTGTCCAATTTTCCCAGCACCATTTATTGAAGAGACTGTCTTTTTTTCCACATTTACTGTGGAAAATTTACATTTACTATAGCACATTTACTATACACCAAGTATATTTGGTGTACATTTACTATAGCACCAAGAACCATAAAATACCTGGGAATAAACCTAACCAAAGAGGTAAAGGAACTACAGAACACTCATGAAAGAAATTGAAGAAGACACAAAAAGATGGAAGACCATTCCATGCTCTTGGATCAGAAGAATAAACATTGTTAAAATGTCTATACTACCTAGTGCAATCTATACTTTTAATGCCATTCCGATCAAAATTCCACCGGTATTTTTCAAAGAGCTGGAGCAAATAATCCTAAAATTTGTATGGAATCAGAAGAGTCCCCGAATTGCTAAGGAAATGTTGAAAAACAAAAATAAAACTGGCGGCATCACGTTACCTGATTTCAAGCTTTACTACAAAGCTGTGATCACGAAGACAGCATGGTACTGGCATAAAAACAGACACATAGACCAGTGGAACAGAGTAGAGAGCCCAGATATGGACCCTCAACTCTATGGTCAAATAATCTTCGACAAAGCAGGAAAAAATCTACAGTGGAACACAGACAATTTTTTACTGCCATTAATTCTTGGGTTTTGTTTACCGATATTTTACACCAGAGACTGTCACCTTTATTTCTCCTGAACTTAGCTTCTGTTTTTCAAGTCAATATTTTTCATGGGAAGAATAGTTATAAAGAGAGTGTAGCAACTTTAAGGAAAAACTACATTCAAAATATAAATACGATAAACATGAGGAAAGGTTTCTTGTGTGACACTAAATTAAAATTACAAAAGTTCACGGGCACTGGGTTGCTCAGTTGGATTAACATCCAACTCTTGATTTTAGCTCAGATTGTGATCTCAGAGTCCTAAGATCTACCCCCTAGTCTAGTCCAGGCTCCGCCCACAGCAGGGAGTGGGCTTGAAGACACTCTTCCTCTGCCCCTCCCCCACTTGCTCTTTCTCCTAAATAAATCTTAAAAAATAAATAAATAAAATGACAAAAGCTCAAATTATACTTTTTAAAAATTCTTTTTATTTAATTTCTTTTCAGTGTAACAGACTTCATTGTTTATGCACCACACCCAGTGCTCCATGCATTACGTGCCCTCCATAATACCCACCTTAACTATTTAAAAAAAACTGGATACAAGTATAACAAAATATTAACAAAGTTGTTTCTAGGAATATAATTATAGATGTTCTTTCTCCTTACAATTATGCATATATAAATAAGACGCCCCACACTTGCTATTTGTGACAGTTGTACATGTACTGAAACGTCATTGGCCTTACACAAGCCTAAAAGAAAATCATAAATTTTAATTCCTTCTGATTTTCTTCAAAAACATGGACCTAGTCTGGAACTTCTACGTGGTTAGAATCCACTCTTTTATAATTCATTTCATAAAAATTTTATATTTTATTGCTACAGAGTTTGATTTAGCCATTCACATGAAATCATATATAATGTTCATAAGATTCCAAGTTAAAGAACATCTTATAAATAATGTTACAAAATATATCGATGCCTGAATTCAGTACATCTACTATATTATAACAGTCAAGGTAAGTGGCAATCCTAAGAGAATTCTGCCTTCATTAGGGTTCTTTTTTTCCTGCCTGGGCTTTGCTACATGCTACATCAATAATTTCAATAAAACCAAAAGCTCAATATGACTGAATAATATTGAGTGTTTTAGCCTTGTATCACCAGTAAGTTATTGAAAACAAAGAGCCAGCCTTAAATTCATGAAATTAAATTCATTCTTCTTTATCCTTAGCCGTTCAGAGCTTTACCCATTGCTATTAGGCATGGTAAGTGTGCACTGTAATATTTCATAAAGAAAGGACAATTAAGATTCTCAATATGATTTCTTATGAGCACATTCAAGTAGTAGAAATAGAAACAAATGTGTTTGTTTTCAACATCCTGGTTAGTTTTGTGATAAATTACTACCTTCTCATGTGTAATATCTAAAATGATAAAGACTTTTATTGGTGAATAAAAAACATAAACTAAAAGGGATCAAATAAAGATGATTGCTATACAATGAATAATCAATAAACACCTGCAAAAAATGAATAAATGTTTAAGAAGAATATTTTCTGCAAGTAAACTGTAACACTATGGCTACTTCAGATTTTATGTTGAAAGGAGTTCAAATGATTTTAAGATCTAAATAGGTTCTATTTCCCACCAATTATTTTTGTCTCTCCTTTTCCAGTGTGTCCTATTATTTACTCCTCCTCCACACTTGTTCTTATAATGATGGTGTATGTGTTTACAAACTATTTATTTATCTAATTATGTGATATCTGGCTCTTCATTAGAATAAGGATTCATTAAGCCATGAATATTGTATGTCTTTCTCATCCTTATAGTCCAGCACCTACGGCAGATCATAACTGCTCAATAAATATCTGTTCTGGTTTCCCCCCCTTATCAATATACACATAACTGAGACTCCAAGATGTATGAATGCACGTAGGTTATAATATTATGCAACTCTCAGTTTCCTCACTGAGATCTATTTCTTAAAACTCACTTCATTCACATTGACAATGTACCTTCAACTTTCTCTTTATTCCCTTTTTGCCTGGCAATAAGTCCTTTATAACCTATTTGGGATAAGATATAAGGTAGATTATTGTATAACTAGATATACAGGAGGCAAATGATCTTATTCAAAGCTTATGTCCATAAAGAGCTGAATAATCATTTAGTTTCAGCTTGGAGAAGAGTGAATGGATTCCAAATCTTTCTGTACATCAAAACAAACTGAAGGAAGTTTATTTAAGATTATAAAGCAGAGATAAAGTAGGAACAATAAGTTATATATTGTAAGTAACATATCATGTGTTGTATGCTCTGGTAAATAGAAATAAAGCAAATTTTAACAAGTAGAAAGAAGGAGGAAAAAGTTATTGCTTATTGTATAGACAAGAGAAGAGAGTTAAACATTGTATAAAAGACTTATAAATCAGATTAGAAGATGAAATGAAAAGATATGGGACCAGGGGCATTAAAAACCGTATAAGTACAAAGATAATCACTAAAACAAAAATACAAACTCTCCTGAATACCCAAAGAATTCTTAAAATAAAATATCACAGAAAATAAATCATACAAAAAAACATACCCAATATACTATAATATCTCTAACATAAAATATAAGACAGAACTGAGACAACGTGATTCAGTCATATCAATAAATACCAATGGGCAGAACTTAACCTGTTAAAAGAAAAATATTGTCCTTTTGGTTCTCAAAGTAAGATCCAATGATATGTGATGTAAGAGGAACAGGTCCCAAACAAAGATATGCAGAAAAGCTAATACTAAAAGTGCTAAAAAAGTAACAGGGGTATGCAGAGGGTCACAAATGTCAGTGTGAATGAGCTCCCATTAACCGGTCTGGGACAATATAAGCAGCAAAATAAGTAATGGTGACAACACAGTATTACACACTGAAGAAAATAAGAAGAAAGAAAGAAAGACAGAGAGAGAGAGAGAGAGAGAGAGAGACGGGGGCAGGGGGGTTGGGTAGGGAGAGAGGGAGAAAGGAAGAGAAAAATATCTTCCTTACAACAGAATGCTAACTAATGTAGAAAGAATGATGTAATTATAAACTCATTATCAAGCAACCAATAAATAATTATTTTAGACAAGAATCACCAACATTTGCTAAAAGTAGTGAAAAATTCTATGATAAATAGGATATTTAGACATATCTCTTCACAATGCATTTATTAATCACCAAAGAGAAAAAGTTATTAGTTTGCAGTACAGAAACCCAGCAGACTTAACCCTTACCAAGTAAAGTTAGCATTAACTGTGATGAGACAAAAACCATCATGTTCCTTCTGACAGCATCCATATACTGGAAGAACACCAAGGCACTTGTATGGTACCCCTGAGTTTTGTTTAATACATAACATGCATCAGATCATGAGGAAACATCACACACACCCAAAGTGAAGGATGTTCCACAAAATAAATGGCCTGTACTTCTCTTTTTTTTTTTAAAGATTTTATTTATTTATTTGACAGACAGAGATCACAAGTAGGCAGAGAGGCAGGCAGAGAGAGAGGGGGAAGCAGGTTCTCCACTGAGCAGAGAGCCCAATGTGGGGCTCGATCCCAGGACCCTGAGATCATGACCTGAGCCGAAGGCAGAGGTCCAACCACTGACCTGACCCACCCCAGTACCCCTGGCCTGTACTTTTCAAAAATGTTCAGACCATGGAGGTATGAAAACAATGAGGAATTGTCACAGATGAAAGAACAATACAGAGGCATGATGGAGTCAACAAGTGAACATGGAGCCAGAATGAGAATGCCCTTCTTCTTAGGAAACAAATGTGAAATATTTAGTGGTAAAGGGGCATTACAACTTGTATGGATCGGGGCGGGGGGAGGGGGATGTCTAAACGTATGTGTAGAAAGAGTTCTCAAAATAATAAAGCAAAAGTGATGAGTTTCTACTATTTGAGGAATTGGGGTGACGGATATATGGGAATTCTTTGCACTATTTTTAAATTTCTTCCATAAGTCTGAAATTATTTCAAAATAAAAAAAGAGCCAAAGAGTTACCTTTATAAAAAAACTAAAAATTAAAGACAACCCAAAACAAATGAATGTAATCATATATCTAATGGTTAATAATAGAGAGGGTTTTTTTTTATGCCTTATACATATTTAGTGGGATGTTGTGTCGGATTGAAAAGAACGATCCAGTGAAATTTCAAATTTCACTGGTGTTTTACTAGAGTAAATCTTATAGAGTTATTGTTAGTAATAATATCTTGTTATTTTGATACTATTCTTTTACATTATGAAAACAAGCAAAATAAGTAATTTGGCTAATGTCAAAAAAAGGTTTCAGCTTAGGCAAAAAGGTACAATTGAGAAATCAAAGAATTAAAATGCTATAATACTCAAATGAAACAAAATTATCAGTATGAGCTTATGATTTACAAACTATCTCTTTTCTGACCACGTTCCATGAAATGGTACCCAAGCAATGCCACCCCAGCAGCAATGAGCTTCCTTCATGCAGATTTTTCTAGTAACATTCACACTGACAGGATGAACTTTTTTGGCTAAAGGGCTGATTTTGTGCCTAAGACAGGGAAGACCAGAGATGGACTTAGGACATCTAGGTGGGTCAGAAGGCAAAGAAACTTTTAATGCTGTGTCAGTGGGACATGGTGTTCAGCCCAAAGATGCCCCCAGGGACTACAATAATGACAGTTTGAACATGAGAAGGAAGAGGAGGATAACACATTGCATCTAAGTCCACTCTATTAAATCAACCCCTCAACCTGAAAATTGGCAATTGAAGGGAAAGAAGAAGGCAGTTATTCAGTAAGAACTGAATTTCAGGATAACCAAAGGCCCCTGTTAACCAGCAAAACCTCTTTAAAAGAATTCCAGTTAAATGTCTAAGAAATGATATCATTTTTCATGTTTATGCCTTTGTATTATTTCAATAATACAAAATCTTCATTGATTTATTGAATAGAGCTTTACCGAAGTATGACTGACAAAAACTCTATATATTTAAGGTGGAAAAAAAAGAAATGGTATCTTTTTTTTTCAAATTCTAAGGAAATTACTGATTAAAGCAAAAATTGATGTTAAAACTTGTAGGTGAATGGTTGATGGGCAATAAGCCCACAGCTTGATTCTGAGAGGAGAGGCAGGAAAAGAGGAAAAGAGAAACTAATGGAATTCAGCTATAATTTGAAAAGGGGATCCTGGTGATAAGCCAGTAAAGATATTCTATTAACATGGCTTAAATGAGGAACTGCTAGCTTTTAGATCTTCCTAATTAGGGCTGCATTTCCTTTTGTAAGTCAAATTAACATGAAGTTCTCATCTATGATTAGAATCCAATTAAAATCCTCCACAGACAATCTTAGGGGGCCACAATTTACACTCTCATTATGAAAGCCCAAAAGTCAAACTTTGTCTTTAATCTTCTTCACCTTGAAAACTGGTAGAAAATCAATGCTGGGAAACCTAGAAAGACCTACAATTTTCTGGACAACATAAGTTGATGATGTTTATTGTGATTCATGTATAGCAAAGCACTGTAACTAATTACCAACTGCAGTTAGCCCTTGAACAATGTGGGGGTTAGGGGCACCAACCCACATGCTGTCAAAAATTCATCCATAACTTTTTTTTTTAATTTTATATATATATATTTTTATTAATTTCATTTCTTTTCAGCGTAACAGAATTCATAGTTTTACAGCACACCCAGTGCTCCATGCAATGCGTGCTCTCCATAATACCCACCACCTGGCTCCCCCAACCTCCCATCCCCCGCCCCTTCAAAACCCTCACGTTTTTCAGAGTCCATAGTCTCTCATGGTTTATCTCCCCCCCAATTTCCCTCAACTCCCTTCTCCTCTCCATCTCCCCATGTCCTCCGTGTTATTTGTTATGCTCTGCAAATAAGTGAAACAATATGATAATTGACTCTCTCTGCTTGACTTATTTCACTCAGCATAATCTCTTCCAGTCCCATCCATGTTGCTACAAAAGTTGGGTATTCATCCTTTCTGATGGAGGCATAATACTCCATGTTCTTGGATCGGAAGAATAAACATTGTCAAAATGTCTATACTACCTAGAGCACTCTATACTTTTAATGCCATTCCCATCAAAATTCCGCCGGTATTTTTCAAAGAGCTGGAGCAAATAATCCTAAAATTTGTATGGAATCAGAAGAGACCCCGAATCGCTAAGGAAATGTTGAAAAACAAAAATAAAACTGGTGGCATCTCATTACCTGATTTCAAGCTTTACTACAAAGCTGTGATCACGAAGACAGCATGGTACTGGCATCAAAACAGACACATAGACCAGTGGAACAGAGTAGAGAGCCCAGATATGGACCCTCAAATCTGTGGTCAAATAATCTTCGACAAAGCAGGAAAAAATATACAGTGGAAAAAAGACAGTCTCTTCAATAAATGGTGCTGGGAAAATTGGACAGCTATATGTAGAAGAATGAAACTCGACCATTCTCTTACACCGTACACAAGATAAACTCGAAATGGATAAAGGACCTCAATGTGAGACAGGAATCCATCAGAATCCTAGAGGAGAACATAGGCAGTAACCTCTTCAATATCAGCCACAGCAACTTCTTTCAAGATATGTCTCCAAAGGCAAAGGAAACAAAAGCGAAAATGAACTTTTGGGACTTCATCAAGATCAAAAGCTTCTGCACAGCAAAGG
>PISX010003075.1:0-92303 GCA_004024625.1 Mellivora capensis
GATGGAGAGGAGAAGGGAGTTGAGGGAAATTGGGGGGGAGATGAACCATGAGAGACTATGGACTCTGAAAAATAACCTGAGGGTTTTGAAGGGGCGGGGGGTGGGAGGTTGGGGGAGCCTGGTGGTGGGTATTGTGGAGGGCACGCATTGCATGGAGCACTGGGTGTGGTGTAAAACTATGAATTCTGTTACGCTGAAAGTGTTTAAAATAAGTAAGAAAATAAATAAGTAATAAAATAAAGAAAATAAAATAAATAATAAAAAAAGAAAGTGTTTAAAATAAGTAAGTTGGACAATGAAGTAAAGAGGGGACTTGAAAATTAAACTAAGGACAGAAAGTGCCAACACTCAAATTCATAAATGCTAAAAGCAGAACTTCTTGGTTCATCATCACCAGAAAAGGACAGACAGTACAGGCAGTAAGCCAGAAAATGCAAATAGGAGTGTCACAATGAACTCTTTTACTGTGGAAATGGCCACCACAAAATGTTTAGCTCATAGATGGAAGATTCTTAAAAAAATTAGCAAGTCAAGACTAAAGACCTGAAGAGAACAAAAACCTGAAGCTATCCTTTATCATTTTACTCTTTTTCTTTATTCTTTCTTCAGTTTTACCTCATTATCCCTTCACATTTACAAAAATTGCTTTGCTCTTCTCTCTGATTTAGAACACTAAGTATGTATGGATAGAATCATCAAGACTTGGGAATGCTTAAAACTTCAAGACCCACAAAATAAATGTATAAAAATTAGACTTTTAAAAAGGTAACAGGAATGAGGTACTGACATATTTTCTAAACTTTCTTTAATAGGGAAAAGAAGTTAGCTAAGTGAACAAGGTTGAGACCTTGAAAAGAAAAATACTTTAATGTTGTCCTGCTCAATTTCTATGCAACATCAAGATAATGTGAAAGACAAAATGTCCTGCATGATTAAGATGATGATTTTATTCAGCCTTACTGCATAGGAAGAATGCTCTTTAATGAGGAAGGCCTTAAAGAAAAGAAAGGGGGCTGGGGTTTTATAGAGGTAGATAAACAAGGGAGTTATCTTTAAATCTTATGGGAGTCCATGGACAGTAAGTTTTCTAGAGAAGGGTAGTTTTTTTGAGGTTAGTTCTTTCTGGAACACGAAAGTGTGGGAGGGATGTTCTTAACCATCACTAATCTCTGAGAGTATAGAGCCCAAGTTAAATTCAATATTCACCACTTTATGTGACCACTAAATCTCTATTTAACTGCAAAAGTAACTTTAACTGCACTGTCTGTTGTTCAGTATCCATTGAATAAGGTCCCAAGTGATAAATTCCTTTTAAAAGTCATTCCTAAGAAATAATACTAATTATCCTGAGGAATTGATTTTGTCTTTTATTACACAATAAAAATTATATAAAACCATTATCATTTTATCTGTACCTAAATTGAGAGCTAACTGCTCAATTACAGTGGCTATATATATAGTATCATATATATATATGACTCATATATATGGTGTTATCTGTGGTTCCCCATTATTTACATAGTGGTATTTATAAACATTCTATATTAGCAGTTTTATTATTTGAATATATTTTTAAATATCACTTAAGATCTTTTTGGAAGAAAGTAACCTAGAAGCAATACAGGTAGCTCAAGGAAAACAAGGACTAGTCCACTTCTTCTGTTGTTTCTTTAAAGCCTAGCTCATATTTGTTGAAATAATTTATGAATTCTAAAGAATTTTGAATTGAGTCTGTGGGATCATGGTAGCAGAACAAGGCTTATTTAACTCTTGGTGAAAATGGTTATATAGGAATTATCAGACTGAATAGGTGTTTGGTAAAGGAATCATAAGATGAATTGTTAGAAGATATTAACAGAATAATTACAAAAGCCATCTCATTTTAAGGATATGCAAAATCAATGCTTAGATCAAAATTCCTTAGAAATGTTTGTAAAGTCTCCTTTTGCATTATTGTTTTTTAGTCTGGGTTCTCATTACTTGATTAAGGGAGAGGGAATGTTAAATGTTAGAACTTGAAAATGACTCAAAGGCAACTTACTCAGGTAATTGGAATTCCTTTTAAAATTCTAGGACAGTGCCTTACACTTTGATGTTTGTTCAGATGACAGCAATAAGCAAGTATTCATTGATGAAAAAAGTGACTGATACTTGATTGCCTGCCTACTGTATACCAAGTGACATTTATATGACTTATCTCATTATCTCTGTGAGATCACATTGCCCTTTACGATGTTACTCAAATTGTGGCCTTAATTTTTTTCGTAAACTGGTAGAAAATGCATATTCTCAGGCCACATTCTGATTAAAACAAAACAAAACAAAAATTTAAACCAAACAAAAACCGGCATCTCTGGAATATGTGGGTTAACAAGTTATCTAGGTGAGTCTTTTATTTTATTTTATTTAAAGATTTTATTTACTTATTTGACAGAGAGAGATCACAAGTAGGCAGAGAGACAGGCAGGCAGAGAGAGAGAGAGGAGGAAGCAGGCTCCCCACTGAGCAGAGAGCCCCATGTGGGGCTCGATCCCAGGACCCTGGGATCATGACCCGAGCCGAAGGCAAAGGCTTTAATCCACTGAGCCACCCAGGCGCCCCCAGGTGAGTCTTTTAAACTAAAACTTGAGCAACACTTGTTTTTATCATTGTACTGTTAAGAAAAAAGGTCAGAAATACTAAGCAACTGGCCCAGTTCCATGTACCTGGTGAGTTGCAGAATGGTAGTGGTTACTGAAATCATCACACTTCCTCTTTTCATCAGAAACTCCTATATCTTTAATTCACTAATTTATAGATCATTCCTTGGTCAACCTGTCTGCTGAATCCCTTTTCACCTGTCCTTTGATCTTATGAGCCCCATTAATATATATTGATCTCTAATTTCTGATTATTGAACAATACTTCTAATGTCATTTTATTCTCTAAAATGTTGAGACCCATGGTGAATCATTTCAGTTGTTTGCTTTCTAATATCCTAAACTCACTTACATGATTTCCTTGTGTTACATCTCATTGGTGAAATTCCCAAATTATATGTACCTGGATATTAGCTACTATTATGATAGCACCCAGGCAGCTTGACTGTGGTGGGAGTAATTAATATAACTTGCAGCATTGGGTCAATAATCATTATCAACCTCAACTGGATCTCAGCAATGTCACGTATTACTCATATTTTTCCTTGTTGAGTCACTATCATTAGTTTTACAATATCTGTTTTAAAAATTTTCTCTTCTTGTCTCAAGCTATGCTGACTCCACCTCCTTACTCTCAAGACATGACTTTGCCTTTTATTTCTCAGATTAAATAGAAGCAATTATGTAACAATTCCTCTAAATCTCCACATCTAAATGTAACAACCTAAAATTAATAAATAAAGCCTTATCCCAGTAATCTCCTTTGTTAAGGCTGTTTTAGGTCAACTCTAGTCTGTTTCACTCTTTACCCCTTCAATGCTAAAGGGAATGGCTTATTTCATCTTTTGTGTCACTTCAATGGCACAATGGTACTTGGCACTTTTTGATACTATACACTTAACTGGAGTTCTTTTTTTTTTTTTTTTTTTGATTAAAATTCTGTTTCTTTCAGTAATCCGTAAGCTTTCAGAAGATAAGACACATACCTTTTGTCTTTTAAGCTTGGTTTGCTAATACTACAGCAGAGCAATAAAAGAATGAATAATATAATGGTGCAAATAAACCAATTTCTCTTTTTTTTTTTAAGATTTTATTTATTTATTAGAGAGAGAGAGAGAGAGATCACAAGTAGGCAGAGAGGCAGGCAGAGAGAGGAAGCAGGCTCTCCTCGGAGCAGAGAGCCCGATGTGAGGCTTGATCCCAGGACCCTGGGATCATGACCTGAGCCAAAGGCAGAGGCTTTAACCCATTGAGCCACCCGGGTGCCCCCAATTTCTCTTTTTAAAAAGAGAACTATCTAGATCTATCTTTTGTTGGAGAATAAAAGGCTCCTTTATAAGATGACATACTAGTAGAAAAATAAAAGTTAATCTTAATTTTTTGAGGTCTTAAAAGCACTTTCAATCTGAAACCATGACCAACAGCTTTTGGATTAAAATGGATATAGTAAATGTTTCAATTGTTATGGAAGAGAAGACATCAAAGGAGATTTTATCTGGAAATACTATTTTCTAAACAGTACGGTCAAATGATTTGTTTTTCTTTTCCAACAAAGTAGTATCAAATTGCAGTGTAATAACACCACATAGAAGACATCTCTGATGGTCAGTTTCACCAAGGTTGTGGAGTCAGAGGTCTAAGAGCTAGTTGGTGGGTTTGGTTCCCCCTAACCCACTTCTCTTAAAGATTGTGGAAAGAGTGAAAAGTATAAATGGATTTTACAGAAAATGAAATGTTTTCTGAGGCAGAATGGCAGAGCATATTTGTGTTTTATAGAGGGAAAGAAAGAAGAAAAGAGAAAAGAAAAAAAAAGAAAAAAGAAAGAAACTAGACTTTCTAACAAGTTGGCTTTTCGTCATAGGTCTGACCACTGTCCTCACAAAGCACGGTTTGACTGGTTTTGTTCTCTTTGTCCTTTTCTTTGTTATCTTCGCTATATTTTCATCCTTGCTAGCTTTCAGCAGGAGTATGGGTTTTGCACACTTAGAAATTTATCAGACTGGTCAAAGATGAAATAAATATTATTTCACATTACATCAGGATTTTATGAGTCACATTGCCTAAAACATTAGTATTGTAAGATTTCGATATTTGGGAGGAAATTTTAAATAAAATTAAGCAGATTCCTTAATTTTTTTTTTTTTTAGATTACTTAACATGATGTGCTTTCCAAAGGAGGAAAGAGTACAACTCCATTTTTCAGTCATATTTGATGAAGTGATTTTCTTAAACAATTCCAGTCAAACATTTTATAGAATGTAATAAATGATATTTAATAAATAATCTTGTTTTGAAACAAACAAAAGGATCTCATTTTTTAGTGTATAATACTGCTGATTTTCTCATTGTTTGATCTTGTATAATTTTTGTTTTGAGAAATACAACTAGAAGAATAGATGTACAGCACTTTATATGAACATATATGTTTTTCCATTCTTCACTTGGTTATTACTAATTTTAGCGAGGATAATTTTTCTGTAGATTTGCCCAAAGAATTTTGGAGCTGCTTTTCATGTGATCTGAGTAATGAACTCAAAATTATTTAGTGATCAAATATAAAATTCATTTTGCTGAACATTAGGAAAATGTAAATGAATTTCCTTTTAATGTAGATAGAAGATAGAAAAAAATGAAGAGAACAGATAATATTAATAGCCTTTAATTTGTTGAGTGTTTATTCTGTTCTATTGACCTTGCCAAGTGAATCACTTATATGATCTTATTTATTATTGATAAGAACCCTGGGCTAAGATGCCACCATTACTTCCATGTCATAGATGAGGAGACTTAAAATTCTTTTTTTTAAGTTAAATTAAATTAAATTAAGTGTGTGTGTGTGTGTGTGTGTGTGTGTTCCAGAGTTCATTGTTTATGCACCACATCCAATGCTCCATACAGTATGTGCCCTCCTTAATACTCACCACCAGGCTCATCCAAGCTCTCATCCCCCTCCCCTCCAAAACCCTCAGTTTGTTTCTCAGAGTCCACAGTCTCTCATGGTTTGTCTCCCACTCTGATTTCCCCCAACTCACTTCTCCTCTCCATCTCCCAATGTCCTCCGTGTTATTCCTTATGTTCCACAAGTAAATGACTCTATCTGCTTGACTTATTTGAGGAGACTTAAAATGCTATAGATTAGGTGATTTGACTGTGGCTTCCTAGCAAGCAATAGAGCAGAACTGAGACTGATGTGAATTGACCCTAGAGCTCACACTCCCTGGTGAACAGTGGCAGGGTTGCCTCACACCAGGCCTGCTTAGAGTCAGGGGTGATTGATATAGGACCTCAGTAGTGAGTTAGGTTTTAGAGAGGTTCAAGTCTAGAGGAAAACCACTGAAGAGATGAGAGAGGATGCCTATTGCCCAATTCACTGCCACCATCCTTGATACAAGCTCTCCTGAGTTGCCAGTTTGCTTCCATGTCTTGACAATGAGGAAATCTTGTTATGTGGAGTGGAACTAGGATAGAGATAAGATGAACATAGAGTTCCCATTCTATGAGATTTGGGGTGGCTTTTTAATAGCCTCACTCTCAGGCTATTGCCAGAACTATGAACATGCTAATTTTTCCATCTCCTCTACAGGGAATACTTTCAATCCTAAGAGTGAAGGGGTAAAGTTATGGCAGATA
This sequence comes from Mellivora capensis, assembly GCA_004024625.1. Taxonomy (NCBI): domain Eukaryota; kingdom Metazoa; phylum Chordata; class Mammalia; order Carnivora; family Mustelidae; genus Mellivora; species Mellivora capensis. The sequence continues at coordinate 6,270 of PISX010003075.1, forward strand.
TCCCAAGCAGTTCTAGGAGTTTGATTATGGTTTTAACATGTGAAGAAATCCTAAGAAGAAATTAGCCCAACATTCAGAATACTTTGTACTTACTCTCTGACAAAAATATGCTAATTATCTAACCATCCCAGAAGAGAAGTTGGTTTCTGCTGCACAAATTGCTTCTGTTTATAAAATTTTTCTGAACTTCAGGCTTTAAAAAACTATGTCTCATTAGTTACAAATAGTAAACATTCTCAAATTTGAAACTTAAAATTTTATCTTTTGAAACCAGTATTTCTCCACTCTCCATTCTCTCTTTTAATTTGTTCACTGTCAAAATTCTTAAAATAGTACTGTTGCCTCCACTACCTTTTCTTCCAGTCTCAACTTACTCTTTGTTATTCTTCCTCCCACTAATTTGCTGAAACTACTGTCTTTGAGAGCTCAATTCACCAAGGACCTGCTAATTAACAAATTCAGTGGTCTCTTCTAAGCCCTTACTTGACTAGACCTCTCCACGGCAATCAAAATCACAGACCACTTGTTCCTTCTTGAAAAGCTCTTATAACTGGAAGAAGAAAATGACTATTTCTTCCCCATAGAGAGATTTGGGAGAAAAATGGCCCTTGGCTAAGAATTTAATCAAGTACTTATAAGAAGTAATTTCAGAGGCTCCACCTGGTCTTAGTGTAGCAAAGGTAGAGGCTATAACAGGTATGTGGGTCAGCATTAGCTCATTTATTATTCCACATAGACCTGAAATAGCACATTTAAAAAGGTGGGGTGGGAAGATAAAGGAAAGGGAGCATGATGGCACTGCATAATTATGAGACCATGCTAACTCCATTACAGGTATGTGAACTTGTGAGTTATGAGGCAAGTGGAAAATTATTTTTTTCTGTTCAGATTTGACACTGTTGTAGAAGACAATGCATGCATATGAGTGCATATGAGAGAGATACACAAAGATTTTCAATATATTACAATTGGAAATTGGAAGAACAGAATGTGATGCCTTCTGACCTTTGGTAAACAACTGAAGGGTACAGTAAAGTGCTCGGGGCTGCTCCTGGGTTGCATGAAGGAGTTCTGATAAATAGGCAATTCTTGAGTATTCCATTAACGCACATGTTATTCTAGCCCAAATATGACTAGGGTAGTGACATTTAATCTGAGATGAGATCAATCTCTAAGATTGACTGTGGAAGGAGAAAATTTTGCTAAAACCAGTGCAAAAAACAATGCAGACATCAATAAAGGTAATAAGTATATTTAATTTAGGTGTTTGTCTCTTTTCTCTTTCAAATTTTTGAACTCTTAGAATGCAAACATTTTGCCTTAGTCCTTTTTTAACATCATTGTCTCTTCCAGGGAGGTCTGATATTGTTTATATGGTTAGTAATTGTTGAACTAAACATACACATATATGCAATGAATTAGTCATTCACTAAATTTTATATTAAATTAGATAAATTTAATTATATAAAATGAAATGTGAAAAGTAGGTAGTGTGGAATTCATTAATAGTAAACACAAAAATTATATAGTAACCTGGTAAGGTGATAATGAAATAGTATAGCTATCTTTTTTTAGTAGCTATTTTTTATTCAATTTATTTAACTAAAACAAAAACAGGAACAGGTCACTCATTTCTCCAACCCCTACCCTCCACCTCTGTCAACCACTACTCCTTTTTATGTATCTATGGCCATGGCTATTTATTTATTTACTTATTTACAGACTGCACTTATGAGAGAGATTATTAGATTGTATCTATCTCTCTGATTTATTTCATTAAGCATAATGCCCTCAAGATACATCCATATTGTCACAAATGATACAATTTCATTCTGTTTTTATGGCCAAATAATGTTCCACTCTGTGTGTGTGTGTGTATCTCACATCTTCTTTATCTCTTCATCCATCAATGAACACTTACATTATTTCCATATCTTGACAATTGTAAATAATGCTACAGTGAACGTGGGGGTGCATATGTCTTTTTGAGTTAGTGTTTTCATTTTCTTTAGATAAATACCCAGAAGTAGATTTGCAGGATCATATGATAGGTTTTTTTTTTAATTTTTGAGAAATGTCCATACTGTTTTTCATAGTGGCTGCACCATCTTATATTCCCATCAACAGTGCACAAGTTTTCTTTTTTCTCCACATCTCACCAACACTTATTTCTAGTTTTTTTGATAATAGTCATTCTAACAGGAGTGGGGTGTTAGCTCATTGTGGCTGTTATTTGCATTTCCCTGGTATTAATGATGTAAAGTATCTTCTCATGTACTTATTGGGCATCTATAGGTCTTCTTTGGAAAAATGGCAATTCAGATCTTTTGTGCATTTTTTAATTAGACAGTTTTGGAGTTTTTTGAGTAGTAATAAGTAGCTATTTTTGATGGTGTTAATGGCAGTAGACAGAAAAAGTGAGACCTACGCTAATGTTTATAAAGTACCTGTAAAATGTCAGATGCTTAGTATATACCATCATATGAAATATAAATAAATGATCTGAAATATAGGTATGTTAATTTCAGCATACTACTGAACAATCCAGAATTTGAAAATGTTGAATAAGCAGCTCAGGAAAGACAAGTAAGTTTCAACTTTTTTGTAACTACTATCAATTTATTCTGGCTGTAGAGAAATGATGAAAAGAAACCTTTGGCTATATCTCTATTCAATAAAAGGGAATCCTCATGGATTAACAATGTTTGCTTTTATCTCAGAAGGGAGATGAAGCTGTTCACTGCCAAGTATTGTTATCATTGCACTAATCCAAAGTTGGAATGGGAAAATGAAAGTATGTGGTAGTGTTTCTTCATGAATGTGGGAGAGAGTTGAAAGAGAGGGATAGTTGGGATTTGAGTTCAGATACAATGCTATTTACATGACATCATTAATTTAACTTTAAAATCTGAAAAAAATCAATGCATGTTTCTGATCCTGTATTTATGCCAGCTGCCACTGAAAGAGACTTAAACAGTTTAAATTAAGTCCTTATATAAGTAATACCAATTAAAATGTATTAACCAGTAGGGCAGAAGTTGGAAAGGAGTCACTCCACGACTCTCTTCATTCTAAGACATAGTTTGCCATTTTCATATTTAAAGGTCATTGTGAGCTTGAGTAATATATATATATATATACATATTTCTGAGTTCAGATAGTCTTTCCCTTTCATGTAACAGTCATAGTTTTAAAAATTCAAGTTATGGGGTGCCTGGGTGGCTTGGTGGGTTAAGCCTCTGCCTTCAACTTGGGTCAGGATCTCAGGATCCTGGGATCGAGCCCCACATCAGGCTCTCTGCTTGGTAGGGAGCCTGCTTCTCCCTCTCTCTCTGCCTGCCTCTCTGTCTATTTGTGATCTCTCTCTCTGTCAAATAAATAAATAAAATCTTAAAAAAAATAAAAATTCAAGTTATATGTGAATGTCTCCAAAAGGTTAAAAAAAAAGAAGGTTTCCTTAAAATTTCTGTCTATAAGCAAAGGTTTTACAAAATAAAATATATTTACCACTAAGTTACTAAGTTAAGTAGGGACTAAAAATTACCATATTAAATGAAATAAGAACTAAAAGATGAAATGAAATATGAATGAATTGAGGAAAGTGGGGAAGCAGGGAAATTACAAATTACAGTATCTTTTGGTTTTAAACCAACAATGGCATTGATGCTGTGATTCTGTCTTCCAAAGACTGGACATTTGGCATGGAGTACTAGTGATTTTCCAAACTGGAAACGAGCATTTTAGATCATTTATAGTTACTTAAGTGAATTCATAAAAATATAAAAGGCCAACTAGTCTTTTTCTTCAGGGTGAACCTTCAGAATGTGAGTATTAGATGAATTATGCGGCTCTTTTTTACTTGCCTACCCCATCCACTTTTGGTTTTCTTATCCACTTGAGAATCAGGGGTTAACACCTATGGAAAGTATTAACAGAAACCCTATGTTGGCTGGATTCTGATTAGGTTTAAGAACCTAATCTCAGGGGGTGCCTGCGTGGCTCAGTTGGTTAAGTGGTTGCCTTCGGCTCACGTCACAATCCTGGGTCCTGGGATGGAGCCCTGCATCAGGCTCCCTGCTCGCAGAGAGCCTGCTTCTCCCTCTCCCTGCCTCTCTGCCTAATTGTGCTCTCTCTCTATCTCTCTGTCAAATAAATAAAAAAATAAAATCTTAAAAAAAAGAAGGAGGAGGGGGAGGGTGTGATCAGCCTGAGATGTAAGAGGATATATCTGGATCTATACCAACAGAATGTCTCCTGCAGTTAGTTTCAGGGTATGCAGTGGGGAGCCATGACTCCGCAGGCAGATATTAGAAGATAAATGGAAGGGAGAGAAAGCCTCTGGGACCCTGTGCACCACCAGAGCTCAAGAGCCACCCGTGCTGGGGACCAGGCACAGACTTGCAGACTCATAGCAGTAGGGAAAGGACTTTAGGGCAGCCCCCCAGATTGAAACCTGGAGCTGTGGGGGCACACATGTGAACTGGGGGCCGGTGGTGGTGTTAAAAGCACAAAGGGCAGAGACATGCCTGGATCTGGAAGTGAGGCCTAGGAGTTCTGCTGTGGGGCATCCAACCCTGGATACTGCAGTTTTTAGCATTACAAACAAAAATGGAGTTAGTACAACCTGGAGGGCTTTCTGGAGAACAGACTGTGATCTCTCTGTTCTGAAACAGAGATTTGGATATGGTCAATTCTGCTCTGACTCTCAGAAGAGAAGCAGAAAGCCGCCAGGGAAAGCCACCAGAGAACAAAAGCTTCCCCAAACCAGTTTTCACTGAGCCCATGCCCCCACAACAGTAGGGCAGGGAGACTCTGCCCAAACAGGGTTGCTTGAGTAACAGCATGGCTGACCACTCCCCCAGAAGACAGGCTGAAGGAATAAGAGGCCAACAACCTTAAAATACCTATAAAACAGATGCATCTTTCTTGGTGGTGGTCAATAGTTTGGACTCTGTACCTTCCCTCAGCCACCCCTCAACAAAATGACTAAAAGGAGGAATCCCCAACATAAGAAATATTCAGAGACTGTAACCTCTGCCACAGAACTAATGGTTATGGATATAAGCAAGACATTGGAAATAGACTTTGGGGTAACAGTTATACAGACCATAGCTAGGTTAGAGAAAACCATTAGTGGCAACATATATTGTCTAAGGGAGAAGTGAGAGCTGATCTGGCAGAACTTAAAAATGTTATCAATGAGAGCCAATCTAATCTAGATACTCTAACAGCTAGGGTAAATGAGGCAGAAGAACAAATTAGTGATCTAGAAGACAAATTGATAGTAAAGAAGGATCAGGAGGAGACCTGGAACAAACAGCTTAGAATCCATGAAAACAGAATTAGAGAAATAAATGATGCCATGAAATGTTCCAATGTCAGAATTATCGGGGTCCCTGAGGGGGTGGAAAGAGAGAGAGAGAGAGAGAGAGGACTAGAAGATATATTTGAGCAAATCCTAGCTAAGAACTTCCCTAATCTGGGGAATGAAATGAGCATTCCTGTGCTAGAGGCAGAGAGAACACCTCCCAAGATGAAGGAGAATAAACTAAGGCCCCAGCATGTAATAGTAAAACTTGTGATTCTTAAAAGCAGGGAAACCATCTTAAGAGCAGTTAGCAGGAAGAGATTCCTTACCTACAGAGGGAGGGACATCAAAATAATGTCAGGCATATCCACAGAGACATATTCAGGCAAGACATATTCAAGGTACTAAATGAGAAGAATATGCAGCCAAGAATACTTCATTCAGCAAGGATGTCATTTGGAATAGATGGAGAGATAAAGAGCTTCCAAGACCAGCAAAAACTGAAAGAATATGTGACCACTAAGCCAGCCCTGCAAGAAATATTAAGAGGGGTTCTAATAAAGAAGAAAGAACCTAAGAGTGATATGGAACAGAAATTTACAGAGATAACCTATAGAAATAAGAACCTCACAGGCAGCACAATGACAATAAAATCATACCTTTGAATAATCACTCTCAGTGTGAATGGCCTGTTCACGTGAATTGGTTCAGGGTTGCCGATTGGATAAAAAGACAGGACCCATCTATATGCTGTTAACAAAAGACTCATTTTGAACTCACTTAAAGATACATCCAGACTGAAAGTGAAGGGATAGAGAACCATCTTTCATGCCAACGGACCTCAAAGCTAAGCTGGGGTAGCAATTCTCATATTAGACAAACTAGATTTTAAGCTAAAGACTGTAGTCAGAAATACAGGACACTATATCATTCTTTTTTTAAAAGATTTTATTTATTTATTTGACAAATACAGATCACAAGTAGGCAGAGAGGCAGGCAGAGAGAGAGAGAGGAGGAAGCAGGCTCCCTGCTGAGCAGAGAGCCCAATGTGAGGCTCGATCCCAGGACCCTGGAATCATGACCTGAGCCAAAGGCAGAGGCTTTAACCCACTGAGCCACCCAGGTGCCCCAGGACACTATATCATTCTTAAAGGATCTAGCCAACAAGAAGATCTAACAATTGCAAATATCTATGCCCCCAACATGGCAGCAGCCAAGTACAGAAGCCAATTGTTAATGAAAATAAACATATTGATAGTAATACATTAACTGTAGGAGACATTAACACTCCACTCTCAGCAATAGACCCATCATCTAAGCAGAAAATCAACAAAGGAGTAAGAGCTTTGAATGACATTGGACCAGATGGACCTCACAGATCTATACAGAACTTTTCCACCCTAAAACAACAGAATATTCAGTCTTCTCGAGGGTACATGGAATTTTCTTCAGAATAGACCATACACTTGGTCACAACTCAGGTCTCAACCAATACCAAAAGACTGAGATTATTCCCTGAATATTCTCAGACCACAATGCTTTGAAATTGGAACTCTGTCACATAAAAAGTTTGGAAGAAATTAAAACACTTGGCTAAAGACCATCCTATTCAAGAATGTTTGGGTCAACCAGGAAATCAAAGAAGAACTTAAACAATTCATAGAAGCCAATGAGAATGAAAACACATTGGTCCAAAACCAATGGGCTATGGCAAAGGTGGTTCTAAGGGGAAATACATAGCCAATCAAGCCTCACTTAAAGAAAAAAAGGTGGAGGGGGGAGGAAGAAAAGTCCTGAACACACAAACTATCTTTACACCTAAAAGAACTGGAGAATCAACAACAAATTAAGCCTAACCCATGCATAGGAAGGGAAATAATTAAGATTAGAACAAGGATCAATGAATTAAAAACTAAAAATACAGTAGAACACTCAATGCAACTAGAATCTTTTTTTTTAAGAATTAATAAGATCAATAAATCACTGGACAGACTAATGCGAAAGAAAAGAGAAGGGACTCAAATTAATAAAATTATGAATGAGAGCAGAGATACCACAACTAACACCGAGGAAATAGAAACAATAATCAGAAATTATTATCGACAGCTATATGCCAATAAGTTAAGCAATCTAGAAGAAATGGATGCATCCCTGGGAACCTATAAACTTCCAAGACTGAAGCAGGAAGAAATTGGCAACCTGAATAGGCCAATAACCAGTAATGAGATTGAACCAATGATCAAAACCTCCTAAGGTTCAGGACCTGATGGATTCCCTGGGGAATTCTACTAAACATTCAAAAAAGAAATAATACCCATTCTCATGAAGCTGTTTCAAAAAATAGAAGGGGAAGGAAAACTTCCAGACTCTTTCTGTGAGGTCAGCATTACCCTGATCCCAAAACCAGGCAAAGACCCCATCCAAAAGGAGAATTTCAGACCAATATCCCTGATGAATATGGATGCCAAGATTCTCAACAAGATCCTAGCTAACAAGATCCAACAGTACATTAAAAGAATTATCCATCACAACCAGGTGGGATTTATCCCTGGGATGCAAGGGCGGTTCAGCATTCGCACATCAGTCAATATGATAGAACAAATTAATAACAGAAGAGAGAAGAACCACACGGTCCTTTCAATTGATGCAGAGAAAGCACTTGATCAAATATAGCATCCTTTCCTGATTAAAATCTTCAGAGTATAGGAGTATAGGAAACATTCCTCAATTTCATAAAATCCATCTATGAAAAACCCACAGTGAATATCATTCTTAATGGGGAAAAGCTGAAAGCATTTCCCTTACTATCAGAAACAGGGCAAGGATGCCCACTCTTGTCACTATTGTTCAACATAGTACTAGAAGTCCTAGCAATAACAATAAGACAACAAAAAGAGAGAAAATGTGTTCAGATTGGCAAGGAAGAAGTCAGACTCTCTCTCTATTCACAGGTGACATGATACTTGATGTGGAAAACCCAAAAGACACCACCCCCAAGTTACTAGAACTCATACAACAATTCAGTAATGTGGCAGGATACAAAATCAATGTACAGAAATCAGTTGCTTTCTTATACACTAACAGTGAAACTGTAGAAACAGAAATGAGAGAATTGATTCCATTTACAGTGCCGATTCCATTTACAGTAGCACTAAAAACTGTAAGATACCTTGGGATAAACCTAATCAAAGAGGTAAAGGATCTATACTCAAGGAAGTACAGAACACACATGAAAGAAATTGAAGAAGACATGGAAAGATGGGAAAACATTCCATGCTCATGGATTGGAAGAATAAACATTGTTAAAATGTTGATGCTGCCCAGAGCAATCTATACCTTGAACACCATCCCGAGGAGAATACCATTGGCATTTTTCAAAGTGCTGGGACAAACAGTCCTAAAATTTATATGGAACCAAAAAAGACCCCAAATCGCCAAGGAAATGTTGAAAAACAAAATAAAACAAAACAAAACAAAAAAACAAAGCTGGGGCATCATGTAGCCTGATTCAAGGTATATTACAAAGCTGTGGTCACCAAGACATCATGGTATTGACACAAAAACAGACACATAGACCAGTGGAACAGAATAGAGACCCCAGATATGGACCCTCAGCTCTATGGTCAAATAATCTTTGCCAAAGCAGGAAAAAATATCTAATGGAAAAAAAACAGTCTCTTAATAAATGGTGCTGGGAAAATTGGACAGCTATATACAGAAGAATGAAACTGCACCATTCACTTACACTGTACATAAAGATAAACTAGAAATAGATGAAAGACCTCAGTGTGAGACAGGAATCCATCAAAATCCTAGAGGAGAACATAGGCAGTAATGATTTTGATATGGACCACAGCAACTTCTTTCAAGAGCCATCTCCAAAGGCAAGGGAAACAAAAGCGAAAATGAACTTTGGGACTGCATCAGGATAAAAAGCTTCTGCACAGCAAAGGAAACAGTCAACAAAACAAAGAGGCAATGAGAGAAGGTATTTGCAAATGACATTACAGATAAAGGGCTGATATCCAAGATCTGTAAAGAACTCCTCAAACTCAACTCAAGAAACAGATAATCACGTCAAAAAATGTACAGAAGACATGAACAGACACTTCTCCAATGAAGACATACAAATGGCTAACAGACACATGAAAAAGCATTCATCATCATTAGCCATCGGGGAAATTAAAATCAAAACCACATTGAGATACTACCTTACACCAGTTAGAATGGCAAAAATTGACAAGGCAAGAAACAACAAATGTTAGAGAGGTTGTAGAGAAAGGGGAACCCTCTTATACTATTGGTGGGAATGCAAGTTGGTACACCTATTTTGGAAAACAGTGTGGAGGTTCCTCAAAAAATTAAAAATAGAGCTACCCTATAACCCAGCAATGCCCTAATAGGTATTTATGCCAAAGATACAGATGTAGTGAAAAGAAGGGTCATATACTTCCCAATGTTCATAGCAGCAATGTTCACAATAGCCAAACAGTGGAAGAAGCTGAGATGCCATTCAATAGACAAATGGATAAAGAAGATTTAGTTCATATACACATTGGAATATTACTGAGACATCAGAAAGGATGATTCCCCAGCTTTTGCATCAACATGGATGAGACTGGAAGAGATTATGCTGAGTGAAATAAGTCAAGCAGAGAAAGTCAGTTATATGGTGTCACTTATTTGTGGAATGTAAGGAATAGCATGGAGGACATGAGGAGAAGGAAGGGAAAAATGAAGGGAGGAAAATCAGAGGGGGAATTGAACCATGAGAGCAAGAAACAAACTGAGGGTTTTAGAGGGAAGGGCAATGGGGGGATGGGTTAGCCTGGTGATGAGTATTAAGGAGAGCATGTATTGCATTTAGCACTGGGTGTTATATGCAAACAGTATATTTTGGAACCCTCATCAAAAACTAAGGATGTATGGTGACTATCATAACATTAAAAAACAAAAAAATCTCAAAAACATGATAGGACAGGAGTAACGAGAAATTCTCTATTCTCCTTCACTTTGGAGATTTATTTTTTTCCATAGCTGCTTCTCTTTAGTTAGGATCTGGGTAGTCCTTACTAGTTCAAGCAAGTATCACTGAGAAATTTGCATTTTTTTTTCTTTTTTTTCCCTTCAAGTACAGATAGTAATGGCTCCCTAACATTACTAGTCTCTGGATGTCTCACTAAACCTTATTTGCTCCATTAGTCCTGATTATAAGTCCTCAGCAATCTCTTCATATTAGTCATATGGAACAAATTTTATTTCCTTCTGGGAATGCCTCCAGTCCAAACTGTGTCCTTGTTTTGGTTGCACTTTTCTTCTTGTATGCTTATAAATGTGTGTCTCTTAATGCCCTGGGTTTGCATCTCTAGTCCACGTCTAGTTTGTCCTTCTTTATCTTTACTTCCTCCTTCTTCCACTTTAAAAGTGGTTTTCAATAGAAATTATTTTAATCTTACATGTTTTCTTAATATACCATGTGGTTAAAATGAGTGACAATAGCTGATAATAGATCAAAGTACTCCCTTCCAGGTAATGTTCTCACTTTTCTACTGAGCTGTGGTGATGTTCTGGGAAGAGGCCTGCAGTTTAAGGAAGATCAGCACCTGAAGTAAGCTCTGGCCTTAATTATCTCATATTGCAAAGATCTGGTAAATGCCTATTATTTTATATCAAGTACAGGCACTTACTGATCCAAGACATAAAAAATGATTGATCACCCTAATTCATAGTATACTTTGAATGGATAATACATAGCAGAATAAGGTTGTTGAAAAGATAATGCAAATAGTTTCTAATCAGTAAAGAGAATTTTTAGAAAGTCCTAAAGATTCAACAACAACAAAACTATTAGAACTAATAAATGAATTCAGTAAAGTTGCAGGATACAAAATCAACATATAAAAACTTGGCATTTCTATATACAATGAAGAATCTGAAAAGGCAAATAAAAATTATACTCACATAGCACCAGAAATAATAAAATACATAAAAACAGAATTAATGGAAGTGAAAGACTTATAACGAAAAATTATAGATATTAATGAAGAATTAAAAAGCCATAGGTAAATGGAAGACACCCCAAGTTTATAGATAGAAAGAATTAATATTGTTAAAACATCTATACCACCTAAAACCATCTATAGATTCAGCGCAATCTCTATCAAAATCTCAATGGAGAAAACAATCCTAAAATTTACATGGAACCATAAGCAACTTTATATAGCCAAAGCAATCTTGAACAAGAGGAACAAAGCGGGAGGCATCACACTTCCTGATTTCAAAATATATTACAAAACTAAGTAATAAAAACAGCATGGTACTGAGAAAACAGAGCAGATATATAGACCAGTGTAACAGAATAGAGAGCCCAAAAATAAATCTATATATTTACTTTCAACTGATCTTCAAGATGTGTGTCAAGAACACACAGTGGAGTAAAGGACAATGTCTTCAACTAATGGTGCTGGGAAAAATGAATATTCACATACAGAATGAAATCAGATCCCTCCCTAATGTCATATAAAACACATCAATTCAAAATGGATTAAAGACTTTAATGTAAGACCTGAAAGCATTACACTGCTAGGAGCTTTTTGACATTGGTCTGGGCAACAAGTTTTTGGTTATGACCCCCCAAAAAACAGGCAAGAAAATAAAAAATAGACAAATGGGATTATATAAAAATTAAAAAAAGTTATGCACGGCAAGAAAAAAAATCAAGAGTGAAAAGCATCCTATGGAATGGGGGAAAATATTTGCAAACTATAATCTGATAAGGGCATTATACCCAAAATATATAAGGAACCCACAAAACCCAATAGCAAAATGAAAAACTAACCCTATTAAGAAATGAATAGATATTTCTCAAAAGAAGACATACAGATGGCCAACAGGTATATGAAAAAATGTGCAATATTATTAATCATCAGGGAAATGCAAATCAAAATAATAATGGGATTTCACTGCATACAAGTTAAAATGGCTGTTATCAAACAGACAAGCGATAGTAAGTATTAGTAGGAATGGGGAGAAAAGGAAATCCTTGTACACAATTTGTAAGAATGTGGATAACCATTATGGAAAATAGTATGGAAGTACCTCAAAAATTTTAAATAGAAGTACCACGTGGTTGGGTAATTCCAGTTCTTGGTTTATACCCAAAGGGAATGAAATCAATACCTCAGATATGTGTACTCCCATGTTCATTGCAGTATTATTCACAATAGCCAAATGTGGACCCAACCTAGATGTTTGATGACAGATGAATTTATTTCAAAAAATGGAATACAGATATATACACAATGAAACGTTCTTCAGTCTTAAAAATGAAGGAAAGTTTGCCATTTACAACATGGATGAACCTGGAGGACATTATGCTAAGTAAAATAAGCCAGATACTGTATGATCTCACTTATATGTGGGATCTAACATAGTCAAATTCATGGAAGCAGAGGCTAGAAAGGTGGTTACTATGGTGTAGGGGAGGGAGAGATGGTGGTTAAAGAGTATAGTGTTTCATTTATGTAAGGAAAATATGTTTTGGAGATCTAATCATAGGGACAGAAACTATAGTTAATAATATTGTATTGAGTACTTCACATGTGTATTGTGTACTTCACATTAAGTGCTCTTGTCACAGAGGGCAAAAACAACTGTACGAGATGATAGGTGTTAGTTTGTGGTATTCATTTCAGTGTATATGTGTATCAGAACATGGGATGCATACCTAGATATATATTTTTTTAATAAATAATAATAAAGTAGAGGAGAAGAGCATGTATTTTGTTTTATTCTCTTTCTTCTGTGTTAGGCTTTAATTTTTTTTAAATTTCTTTTCAGCGTAACTGTATTCATTGTTTTTGCACCACACCCAGTGCTCCATGCAATACGTGCCCTCCTTAATACCCACCACCTGGCTCCCCTAACTTCCCACCCCCCGCCCCTTCAAAACACCTCAGGTTGTTTTTCAGAGTCCATAGTCTCTCATGGTTCACGTCCCCTTCCAATTTCCCTCAACTCCCTTCTCCTCTCCATCTCCCCATGTCCTCTATGTTCTTTGTTATGGTCCACAAATAAGTGAAACCATATGATAATTGACTCTCTCTGCTTCACTTATTTCACTCAGCATAATCTCTTCCAGTCCCGTCCATGTTGCTACAAAAGTTGGGTATTCATCCTTTCTGATGGAGGCATAATACTCCATAGTGTATATGGACCATATATGTATATGGGTTTTCAGGCGGTGATAATCACATCAAAAAATGGGCAGAAGATATGAATAGACACTTCTCCAATGAAGACATACAAATGGCTATCAGACACATGAAAAAATGTTCATCATTAGCCATTAGGGAGTTTCAAATTAAAACCACATTGAGATACCACCTCACACCAGTTAGAATGGCCAAAATTATCAAGACAGGAAACATCGTGTGTTGGAGAGAATGTGGAGAAAGGGGAACCCTCTTACACTGTTGGTAGGCTTTAATTTTTTTTTTAAGATTTTTATTTTATTTATTTGACAGATCACAAGTAGGCAGAGAGGCAAGCGGAGAGAGCAAAGGAAACAGGCTCCCTGCTGAACAGAGAGCCCGATGTGGAGCTTGATCCCAGGACCCTGAGATCATGACCTGAGCAGAAGGCAGAGGCTTAACCCACTGCGCCACCCAGGCGCCCTGGTAGGCTTTAATTTTTAAAAAGATTTTTATTTATTTATTTGAGAGAGAGAGAGAGAGAGAGACAGAGAGAGAGAGAATGAGCAGGGAGGGTGGGGGAAGAGTGGGAAGCAGGCTCCCCAATGAGCAGGGAGCCTGATGTGTGAGTTGATCTCAGTATCTCAGGATCATGACCTGAGCGGAAGGTAGATGCTTAACTGACTGGGTGACCCAGGTGCCCTAGGATTTAATTTTTAAAAATATCTTTTTATTACCATGCAGTGATTTTTTTAATTTTGAGGGGGATGACTAACACAGAATATACTACAGTGCCTATTACTTAGTTGTTACCTAGAATGTGTGAAATTGAATTAAATTTTCTACAGCTTGTTTTCAGTTCAAGAATATATGTTCTAAATCCTTTCTAACATGAAATTCTCAGAGCCAACTGTTTATTTGTAGCACCACTTAATATATTGATAGATTGATGCCATATGCTCAAATGGTACTCCCTTTAGATAATACAATAAGCCTTGTTAATATCTCTGAAATTTTGAGAATACCAAAAGGTTCACTCATTTCAAATTTATCATCTAATGTAACCTAATGTTTAATCAAATTTTCTATATTTATTCAAAACTTTGAATCATACATAATAAATCTGTTTTGGAGGGCAGTGACTACACTTGGAAAATAACAAAGGATAAATTGCACAGTGTTTTCATTTGACTCTTAAGAGTTAATATAGGTTTTACATTTATATTACCTAATTTCTATGATAATTTTGTATATTAGACATATTGCATTTTCTAATATCTCAAAATAATTTTGGAGACAATGAAATAAATTCATATAAATCCTAATGAGCTCATATAAGATGATGTTGTCTTATTAATACTAAAGAAAGTTTCAAATGCTTCCTCAGATATAATTAAAGCATTTGACCATTAAAACAAACCATTTTTGTTGAATTTTTCTATTTGCTCAAATACTAATGTGTAATTTTGCTGTGTCAGTAAATGGTTATAAGATTCCATTGTTTTTGAATCAGTGGATTCTTTTTTAGATGGAAAATAAACTTAATAATATTTTTACCTAGATTTTGTATTCTTTGTATCTCTCATCTATAAAGGTTAATAGTGAAATACTTAAGTAAACACAAAGTTTCTAAGAAGAAGCACTGAAGTGCATATGATCTAACATAATGTGCTTCACAGAAACTAGAAATTGGATTAATACTGCTTGCTCATGCTTGAAGCACAGAAAATTGCTCAAAGGCAGATGGATGGAGAGTGAAAAATCTAAAAATAAAATTCCCAGTGGAAATGAGGATTTTCACAGTTCAGATTGGTTTCTTCTAGGATATAAGTCTTGGGACACAGAAGAAAACTTATAAGCAGGGCATTTAAGAATAGTATAAAATGTGTGTATGTATACGTGTGTGTATATATGTTTGTGTACATGTGTATGTTTATAATTATATATGCACACTTAAAATTGTATGTGTCAGCAGAGATGGAAGAAGGAAGGAGAGAGGTATGGAAATCTGAAAGATTTCATAAATTAAAAAAAAACAGAATTAACAAAATTAGATCTGCTCTTTCTTTGTAGCAAAGTGTTATTTTTTCATCTTACCTGTGATTCTTTTGTAGGTTTCTATTAGTAGACTTTCAAAATTTAACCTATTTTAATTAAAAAACACAGTGGATCTTGGCATCCTTTTAATTTTTGTTTTAAAAAAATCTAGATGGTGATACAATCTCTCTATGGTTTATAGTTATTAACTTCTGAAAGGCTCAGTTGTCTAACTGATGTAATTATATTAGTTACAGGTAAATCACCTCAAGTGTACATAATGTAATAAATTATCTTAATTAGGAAAAAACTAATTATGAATGAAAATTTATCTAAAAATACTGCATTGTGCATAACATGGAATAAATTCCTAATCAGAAAATGTGTTAAGTAATCAGGTTTAACACATATGTCTTAGCATAAGGAAAAAATTAGTCTATCTTATTTTATTGCACTTCACTTTATTGCACTTCTCAGATATTGTGCTTTTTATAAATTGAAAGTTTGTGCTATCCCTGTTTGAGTAAGTATCAGCACTGTTTTTCTAACAGAATATGCTAATTTCATGTCTTTGTGTAATGTTTTGTTAATTCTTGTTGTATTCCAAACTTTTTCATCATTACATTTTTCATGGTAACCTGTGATCTCAGACATCACTATTGTAATTCTTTTGGGGCACCATGAACTGTTCCCATATAACACAGCAAACTTAATCATAAATGGACTGTTTGGATTGTTCCACTGATCAAGCATTCATCCATTTCTTTCCCTCTCCTCAGGCCTCCCAATTCCCTAAGACACAACAATATTGAAATTAAGACTCATTAATAACCCTACAAAGGCCTGTAAGTATTCATGTGAAAGGGATTGTTACATGTCTCTCACTTTAAATCAAAAGCTAGAAATGATCAAAGTTAGTGAGGAAGGCATGTCAAACAAGAGCTGAGCTAAACTTAAAGCTAGGCCACTTGCACCAAACAATTATGAATCAAAGGCTAGTTCTTGAAGGAAATATAAAGGTCTACTCTATTGTACACATGAATGATAAGTAAGTGAAATAGCCTTATTGCTGGTACAGAGAAAGTTTCAGTGGTTTGGGGAGAACAAAACTTGTCATAATATTCCCTTAAGCCAAAGCCAAATTCAGAGCAATGCTCTAACTCTTTGCAAGTCTATGAAGGCTGAGAGAGATGAGGAAGCTACAGAAGTTTGAAGCTAGTAGAGGTTGGTTCATGAGTTTTAAGAAAAGAAACCCTTTCCATAACATAAAAGTGCAAGGTGAAGCAGCAGGTGCTAATGTAGAGGTTGCAGCAAGTTATCCAGAAGATGTAGCTAAGATAAAGTGGCTACATTAAACAACAGATTTTCTTCTATTGGAAGAATGTCATCTAGGATTTTCATAGCTGGTGAGAAGTGGATGCCTATCTCCAAAATTTCAAAGGGCAGGCTGACTTTCTTATTAGGAACTATGCAGTTGTTGACCTTAAATTGAAGGCAGTGCTCATTGGTCAATGAAAATCCTAGGGCCCTTACAAATTATGTTAAATCTACCCTGCCTATGCACTATATAGGGAACAATAAAACATGGATGACAACACTTCTGTTTACAATGTAGTTTACTGATCATTTTAAGCCCACTATTAAGATCTCCTTGGAAAAAAGGTTCCTTCCAAAATATTACTGTTTATTGACAATGCATCTGGTCACCTGAGAACTCTGATGAAGATGTACAATGTGATTAATGTTACTTTCATGCCCACTAACATATCTGTTCTGCAGCTAATAGGTGAAGGATTAATTTTGACTCTCAAGTCTTATTATTTAAGAAATACATTTTGTAAGGCTGTAACTACCATAGACAGTGATTCCTCTCATGGATTTATTAAAAAGTTTATGGAAAGGATTTACCATTTTAAGTGACATTAAGAACATATATGATTCATGGAAAGCAGTCAGAACTTATCAGCATTAATGGGAGTTTGGAAGAAGTTGATTCCCACCCTCAAGGATGACTTAGTGGGATTCAAAATTTCAGTGGAGGAAATCACCACAGATGTGGACTTAATAATAGAACTAGAGTTGGAAGTGGAGCCTGAAGATATGAGTGAATTTCTACAATCTGATGATAAAACTAATGGATGAGAAGTTGCTTATGCATAAGCAAATAAAGTGGTTTCTTGAGATGAGATCTGCCCCTGGTGAAGATTCTGGGAAGATTGTTGAAATGACAACAAAGGATTTAGAATAATACAGAAATTTAGTTGATTAAGCAGTGGCAGGGTTTGAGAGGACTGACGTTTATTTTGAAAGAGGTTCTGTTGTGGATAAAATTCTGTCAAATACCATCACGTGCTGCAGAGAACTCATTCATGGAAACAAGAGTCAGTCAATGTGGAAAACATTTTTTTTTTTAGATTTTATTTTTTAAATTATTCATTTGAGAGAGTGAGCAAGAGAGCATGAGTGGGTAGGAGGAGCAGAGAGAGAGGGAGAAGCAGACTCCCCACTGAGCAAGGAGACTGATGTGGGGCTTGATCCCAGGACCCTGAGATTATGATCTGAGGTGAAGGTAGACTCTTAAGAGAATGAGCTACAACAGCCCCAGAAAACCTCATTGTCATTCCCATAGCCATCTGAACCACCTCCCTGATTAGTCAGCTGGCATCAGCAATGAGGCAAGATCTTCATTAGCAAAAAGATTTTAACTCCCTAAAAGCTCAGATGATGGTTAGCATTTTTTAGCAATAAAGTGTTTTTTAATTAAGGTATGTGCATTAATTTTTTTAGATATAATGCTATTGCATGTTTAACAGACTACAGCATAGTGTAAACATAACTTTTATATGGACTGGGACACCAAAAAAAAAATCATTTGACTCACTTTATTGTGGTATTTGCTTTATTATGATGGTCTGGAACTGAGCCCACGATTATCTCCAAGATATGCCTGTATATTAAACTAGTGAATTTTATCATTAGCATAATTATTTGCTAACTAGTAACTTGGTATAAATACAAGGTTCTAAGTATACCCACTTATATAAAATGCATTTATTATGTTTATCTCTGTTTAATTTTAGAAACTGCTGAAATAAAAGTGTTAATATTTTTACTAGTGGTAAGACTTGCTTGAATGATCTAATTTTCTTTAGTAAAAAGGAGAAAATGTTTAGAAATAATGCTGTTTCTCCTCCATTACTAACACCAACCCACACCAAATACACAGATGATTCACTAATTTCCTGATCATTTATTTTATAATGGCTTTAGTTCAATAAGCCTTATATAAATGAACTACAGTATCAAACTCTTTATTCTGAAAGAGATACTTATACTGTATTTAATGATAGTTCCCTATTAGACTTAATATGAGGAGGTAACCAGTATATAAGGAGTTAAGCTTCTCTTTTTACCAGTTAAAGAAGTTTGACTACATTGGCTTATTTTCTGCGTGTCTGTCTAATGGTTCTATAAATTAGCAAAGAAAAAAGCTCTGTGGTGACCTGATAATTGCTTAAGCTCTGAAGCCTGGAGAGAACACAGGCTTGTCACATGATTGCTCCTTCAGTCCCAGCCTCACCATGGATTTGCTGAGTGACCTTCGTTGTTACCCTGGACCTCCTCTGTAAATGGAAAGGGTCGATGATCTCCCAAGGCGCTTCTCAGGCTATAAATACATTTTAAAGAAAGGATTGTGGTAGCTGTTCTTCATCTTCATTGATAACAGTACAAAAATAAAAAAGACAAAGAAAAATTACAGAAAAAAATTGACTTACAAATCAAGAAGGTTTGGTATACCAAGAAAAGTCAAGACCTTGAATGAGCCCTACTTGTCAGTGATGGCAATGGGCTGATTTTATAGGTGATGGCAAATGGCAAGTCTCCTTTGGAAAACAGAAATTCTTTGCAACAGTAATATATGTATGCCCATCTAAGTGACAGCTTTGAATCAAGTTAGGTTGGTTATATGTATATATACATAGGAAAGAGAATTAGCATCTCAAGATTAATGAAATTAACATCATATAAACATATGCTAAATGACATATAGTAGGGAAGGATTGTCTTTAATATCAACAATATAAATTCATTAAAGAATATCAGAAGATAATCCAATTTCTTCTCAAGTCCTAGCATCAATCTTTATTAACCTTTAAAATGAAAGTTGTACATCATCCAATTAAAGTTGTATACCATTCAATGAATATTTCCCATGTTCAACATGTTTTTCCATTTACAGTTAAAATATTTGCATGATTTTCTTAGTTATCCTAACATCTGCTAAAGTTGTCACTCTCCTTAACATAAGACTAACAATAAATTAGAATATAGAACTACATTTCACTAAGAATGAATATAAAGATTTTATTCTCAGAAATTCTCACACACCTCCCATTTTTAGAAGTGAAAAAGCATTTTTGCTTGGGGAACAAAAGCCAAAAAAACAAACTCAAATACAGGAAAAAATATATAGCTGATTATAAGGATGTAAACAGAAATTTCTTGGAATCACCACTGTTTAAGACAAACTATTTTAATTCTAAAATAAACAAAAAAACCTTTATAATTAAGAAAGAAAAGATCTCGGTTACACAAATTTGAAAACTGCTATAACCATAAATACTCCTAATGTGGTTCCTTGAGTCAAATTATTCTAAGATGATTCCCTTTAGTTTGATGGGAGGGTACAATGAATCACCTAAGACAAAAAGTTTAAATAAAAAATAGTAGTCTTATTTCATACAAGAATCATATATTTTTAAAAAATCAAAACAATTATCAATAACAATATCTTTAAACAATTTATTCTTTACAGTTTTCAATCGTGTTTGCTAGGATAGTAGCATTCCATATCTATTTTATTTTGTATTTCTTCTGTATTTTATTCACTCAGAGTTCTCAAAGACATGAATTTTCACAAGTATTACATTATTAGTCAGAAAAACATCCCAATACTGGCAGTTTTCTTCTTCAAAAGCATAATGTTTTACATATTTTAAATGTTTTATTTGATTATTTGATTTATTATTTATTTTATTTAAATATTTAAGTATTTATTATTTATTTTATTTACTATTTTATTTTAAATGTTTTAAATATTTTTATTTTTGCTAATTAAAAAAGTAGTTACTTCCACTTTATCAAAAACAAGACTGCCTTTAAACTTGGTGTTTAGAGCTCAGGTACATGGCCAGATATAAGGAAAACTGGCTTGGTTAAAGCACTCTTTGTCCCACAATTTAAAGGGAGAATGACAGAACTCTTTTCCAGATATATGGGATTTTAGAGTTGTTCATAAAATTAAGTTTATTGATTTAAATAGCTTGCTTTAGACAGTACACCAGAAGTCTCATGTGGAATCAATCAAGCTGGACAGAGAGAGAATATTTCAATGATAACCTAGAACTTTTATCCTTTAGAAGTTCCTGGAGGAATAGAGATTTAATCGACAACAAAAAAATAGGGTTTAGGGGATCATTTAATTCAAAGAACAATTTATATAATATTCTCTAAGCATCATTGTAAATCTGTTGCATGTATGAAAAACAGTAAGCAAATAATTTTGGGGAAATGCTTGAAAATATTTTTTCATATTTAATAAAAAACAAAGATTCCTGGGGAATAGGGTGTATAAAAAAGTACATACTCATGTGAAAACTTTTGTTCCTCCAATACTAGAAATGGATAGAAGCATAAAGCATGATCACTTTTTTTTTAAGATTTTATTTATTTATTTGACACAGAGATGGAGAACACAGGCAGGCAGAGTGGCAGGCAGAAGGAGAGGGAGAAGCATGCTCTCTCCTGAGAGCATGGATCATCAAGGGTCGGTACTTTCTCTAGGATAGTTTTTTCTGTATACCTCTCCACTAAGACCTGAATTACGTACATTAGGGGAGGGAAAAAAAAATTCTCTACTTGAGAAAGCTGAAGAGAATGGTATTTTCAGTAGAAACTCATTTACTAGGGAAAGAATATGAACATTTAGAGAGCTGGATAAGCTTAATAGGAGTTACTTATGATAGACTATATGTTTCAGATTTGATGTTTATAAAGCATTATGGACTTCAGACTTAGTTTATATAAAAGGACCTGAAAAGTTGGATTTCTGGTGGGGACTTCAATAAAAAGAGAAGTGAAACATTGTGGAGTTGGTATCTAATATATTAATTTGAGTGAGTATTTTAGGTGCTCATTGTCTTCAGAGAAAATTTACCAAGACACTGGTTGACCTAATGGTTGGACATTAGGTCAACCATTAATGGTCACAGCTCCTGAGCTGTCCTGGAGTTTGAGGTGGCATGGGAGATGTAAGTAATATCATGGGTGCTCAATAAATTTAAAGACCACTTACAAATAAAGCCACAGTTGGAAGTATAAAAATTCAAAATTGTCTGAAGAAATCGTTATGACTGAACAGAAGCTAAGATTATTGTAGAAAGCCTTTTTTAGAGACGAAAGATGTGAAAATAAGGAAGACTGAGCAGAAAAAAGAGACCATGCAGTCAAGAGAGAAAGTTATAGAAAGAGACTACCTAGTAAGAAGACATCTTAAATGAGGTCTTATATCTTGGAATTAATCCAGATGCTCACTAGGGTCAGAGAAATGAAGCCAACAGGAAACCACAGTGAATGTGAATAGCACTGGAAGGGAATACCAGGGGCAGTGAGTTAAAAAAAAAAATGCACTTTTTTTGAAGGACCACCTTAACTTAGTCTTCAGATTTTTTTGCTCCCAATATACAAGATGCTTGCAAGCCTCTAACAACTATCGACTAGCAATATGAGGTCCATGTAACACACTGAATTTCAATATACAGAAATAACTGCTTTCATTAGCTGCCAACACAGCCTAGAACAAAGTCTTGGCAGAAACCAAGTAAATCTGTTGAGTGGATGGAAATACACTTTTACCCTGCCGTGGTTTCCTAGTAGGAGTCTTGTCCATGCCTCTAGAAGCCGGCTGAAATAACTAAATCCACTATTAATTGTTAAAGATGTATAATTATTTTTACCTCTTAAACTTCTATTGATATCAGAAATCAAATTTTGAGTCTTTATTTATCTGTTCCTGAACTATAACATGAATAAAATTAGCATTTTCTGATTTCACAATTCCTCAAAGTAAAAATGTGTGGGTTTGCTACCATGAAAATCTACTTCTCAAAGAGGCATTTCTCTTTGGAATAACACTCAGGCCAGCAGTTAGTATATTAGTGCATACTATTCAACATGTAATTCAGGTAATTATGAATGTAATCTAAATTCTAGTCTAAAATCCAAGCATATGGAATTTCTCTTCCAAGAACCACTATAGAGGATTTTATTTAAAAAGAGGATGTTGGAGTATTGGATATAACAAGAAGAACTAATATGTTTGAAAAAAGGTATTGTGAAAGTGTAATAGATAGACTGTTTTGTTTCTCCTTATTTATCCTTTAGAGATAGTATGATAACTAGGTTCAAAGAATTACAGAGGTGAAGCTTAAAGTTCTAAGTTTCCTATAGCTTCTATTCCAAACTCAAGAGCACCAATAATCCTGTCTTAGAAATCAATACTTAGCTAGTTTGGAGGGAAAAATAATTTTCAGTAGAATAGTAATACCTAATTTCCCACACAAATATGTTTCTGTCATAGTCAACAGTCTACTGGCACCTTTTTCTAGGAAGAAAAAAGCTGTAAGTACTTACTGAACTAACAGAGGAGGTGTGTATGATAAACAAACACCTTGAGGTTTGAATAAAATAACCAGTCAACCATGTAATATATATCATTTTTCAGCCTTTTGAAAATATCAAAAAATTAAAACTGAAATGGTGAAACAATTGTTTCTTTTCTTAATGCTGAACTCTTGAAGACAAATAATAATAATTACCTGACAATTATTGAAAATAACATATTTCAGAAAATCTCAGTTTTAAAATGGGTGTGGTTTGGTTTCACAAAGGTTTTTTTTTTAAGTAAGAACTACTATAATTTTTAAAATTATATCTCAGAGAATCTTGATGATTAAACATGTTCATAATTCAATAAATCTACTTGAATAGTGCTATATACAAAGGCTGATAGAAACTATGTGGGAAAATTATGTGTAGCAGCTAGGTTTTCTTAAGAAATTCTTGTCAGATAACACTATTTTGACAGAATGTTACCTACTTCAATCACTACTAAACCATCTTGAGAAAAGAAAGTCAAGGAGAGTTGCAGGGGTTTTTAACTGTTTGATGAGAACTTCATCACCTTTCCTTTGAAGTGTAACTTTCTCTTGAGAGGCTGAAGGGAAGTCTGAAGGAGATTGGCAACTGAAGGATCTGTTATAACTCTGTGATCCCTTTCATTGTATTTATTTGTGGGTAAATGTTTTATAAAAAGTCTTCAAAATAAAACTTACCCATCTATGGTTTTTAACATTCTCTTTGGTTTAACCAAGTTGCCTTTCTTCTCTTGTCTTAATAGGGAACCTGAAGTAAGGACTTCTTACATTTCAAAATCAGTAAGTCCATAAAAAAATATTTTTATACGATGAGAGGTTTTGTGTGTAAATCAATGTTAAACATAAATCATTTCAAATGAAGTTACCTGTTATCGGAAATTTTTTTGCAGTTTTTTCTTCTTAGTGTTTTAATCAGAATCATTAATATTAATAGTGAACTTGATTGTGTTTGATCAGTTTCAAATTTTTATTAGAGATCTATGAGCTCTTTATGAATGAATATGACATTAACTGAAAAGGGCATTGCCTCTCTTACTATATAAAAATATGCATTTTGAGTCTCAATTATTATAGAACATATTTTTTGACTAAAGAAAGTACATGAGATAAAATATTCTGTGAGAAAGCAGACCTATCAGAAAAAAAAATCTTTAAGTCAAGCAAAAAAATTTTCAGTAGACTTTGCATCTAATTTTTCTTAAACTGTGGATGTTATAAAGTCAAAGCTAACCAAACAATGATCTGGTTCATACTTGGGAATAAATAGTGATAAAGAGGAAATACATGGAATGATATTCTAATGTGAGTACTTTAATGTGATACTGTTTAAATCCACCTATTGCAAAAGATTTTATAGTACTGATAATGGGAAGAAAATTACAAATACCAGTTAAAATGTGATCGATTTAATTGAACCTCAGTGCAACTTGAGTGCTACCCAGAACTATTATGATAAACTCTACAATATTGTGACTAGTAAGAAAAGTTGTTTAAACTAGATCCCAATATCTTCTAATTCATGTATATTTTTTAAAATGGTTCTTTGTGTCTGCATGCTTGTATATGACATCTTATTCATTTCCTTTTTGAGCACACACAGTTATTAAGCCATAAATTCAGGACAATTTTAGTCTAATAAAAACCAAGATAGCTTTTGTCACTTTTTTTGAAAATTGTTTAATGGTACCACTCGCTACTCCTGTCTCTTCTCTTTAGCTCTAGCACAATAGCTTTATGGCACAAAATGTATACTTCTGTCTTAACATTTTTTTTACATTGTGTTATCAGGTTTTACAACACTTATGGGCCTTGGGAAAAAATGTACAGCCCTGAAGTGGTTTCTTATTATATTTTATATTTTTCTTTTTTCATTTCATTACCTGAACTGAACATATTTCTTGGCCCTTATTAGATCTCAATGTATATTTTAAAAATAATAAGTGCATAAACAGTGTGAATTTCTGCATGCATCTTGTTATTAGAAATAAATTGATCCATTTGCCCTTATTTATTTGCCCTTTAATCCATTTGTTCTGTTAGAATGGAGTGTGCAAATTGTTATAGTCTCAACTGTTAAAATTCATTTTAATGTAGTTAAGTAGAGTGGGCTGAAAAACAGTCAAACTACCTTAACTCAAAAATTCGCCTGGAATAGTAGCATCTGAGTTAATAATTGCTGGGAAGAAAATTCTTCCTCTAGTTCTCAGCCTTATTTTGTAATTTATATGGTAGTTAAATATGTGCCCTGAAGGTATCATGACAGGAGTAATAGCAGTAATGGAAGAATGAGCCCATCTACAAAATCAATTAAAAAGTAAAATGTTGGGTACCTGGATGGCTCAGTCGGTTAAGTGTCTGCCTTTGGCTTAGGTCATGATCCCAGGATCCTAGGATTAAGACCTATATTGGGCTCTTGGCTCAGTAGGGAGTTTGCTTCTCTCTCTCACCTTCCTGCCTGGCTCATATCTCTCTGTCACTCTTTCTCTCTCAAATAAATACATAAAATCTTAAAAGAAAAAAAAGTAAAATGTTAAACACATAATGACATAAAAGAGCCCTTTATAACAACCATTGTATAAAACTTATTGATACCTATTTGATAAGTAATGAATAATGGTAGTACCCTACTCCTTTTCTAGAGTAAAAATATAGGATCTGCATAATAAAGTTCATAAAATTCCTTGACTATTAAAGTACAACTTGGATAGATTATTGGGAATTAAAAGAATGCATTTTCTATCTGTTTTAAATTATTCCTGTGTATGATTGAAATATACGTGTAGAGGAATTTATAAAATATTTGGAAGTGCTATCAGGAACTTGGGGATCTCTTAAAATTTCTTTCTCTGTCATCTTTTGAATATAGCTTTCTTTTCTGTGATTGTAAGATGCCTGCCTCACCTTCAAAATCTTTTAGGACATCCTGAATCAGGATCAACAAAGGATGAAAGAGCCTGACATCTATAAGACTTATTTGCCCCTGTAAACCTCCCTGGAAGCTTCATCCCATGAAGCCTTTGTACATCCCATTGGCCAGGATAGAGTTGCATGGGCACCCTTAGACTTAGAAGGTAACTTTGGAAAAGGTGGTTGTAGATTGGGTTAGTCAACCAACCAGTAGTGCCTTCGACTGTTTTTGCTTAAAAGTTATGCAAGAGACAAGAGAGAAAGATTAAATAAGAACTATAATAATGTGTTCAATTTTCTTACAGTGTCCTTTTGTATGGTGCTTTTGTATACAGTACGGTAGATAGAAAGTGTTATTAAGAATTGCTGGTGATTTGCTTGGCTTTACTTCACTGATGTCCTGAAAGACTGACACACTCAGAAGAATATGAAAAGTAGGAATACTTTCACACAATACACAGTTATTACTAATATGAGATTTTTATGTATTTTGTTTCCTTGGAGAAATCACTCAAATACAAGCACTAGATACCAAACTAAAAGTTGGTAAAGGAGTATTTACATTAGTTTCCAGCAACCAAAATTGAATTAATGTATCTTATTGAAGGAGACTAAAACTGAATAGGACTTGGGCTGATTCTTTCTTGGCCACATTTGCATGAGTGCCTCTGATACTTCCCTTTAGAGTGCAAAAGATGAAGTAGTTGTCCAGATCTCCTTTGGAACTTTTTATGTCTTAGATTAGAACAAGGTTTCACAGTGTTTTTTATGTCATGGCAAAACAGAACATGATAATATTTGAGATTTGTTCAATGATCCCATTAACAGTTGTTTGCAATCTTAGGGCACCTTTAACCCACTCATGGTGCACCTTTAACCCATTCATGACTTCTCAGCATGTCACAATAAATTGGTTGGAGGAATTATTTTTTTATACAATGTTTTCTGCATCAGGGCTAGTGTCTCTCTGTCTGCTGAGCAGACACAGCTCTGAATGAGGACAAAGGGAAAACTCCAGATACTGACTTCAGTACTATTGGCTGATTTCCTTTACTCCCAAGACCTAATTTCCTCCATTTGTTTACAGTACAGGTTTTTCTCCATAGCCTTTCCAATCCTGGTGCCTCCTTTTATTAAAAACAATTATTTCGGGGCGCCTGGGTGTCTCAATGGGTTAAAGCCTCTGCCTTCGGCTCAGGTCATGATCCCAGGGTCCTGGGATCGAGCCCCGCATCGGGCTCTCTGCACCGCGGGGAGCCTGCTTTCTCCTCTCTCTCTCTCTGCCTGCCTCTCTGCCTATTTGTGATCTCTGCCTGTCAAATAAATAAATAAAATCTTAAAACAAAAACAAAAACAAAACAAAACAAAAAGACATTATTTCCCCTCTTATGCATTCCTCCCACCCCTCAGGGCCTCACTGTTGTTTGTTTTTAATTGAGTCAGTCTTAGGCAAAGTGTGTGCAATGATGAACAATGTAGGGCTTGTCCTTAGCTGGTTTCCTATTGGCAGGGCTAGGCTAAGGCAAAATATGAAGTATGAAACTTGGATTTTCTCACCATTTGTTTGACTTCCATCTTTTTATGGCTCTTCTGCCTATACTCCCCAACTTCCTTGTCCCACCCAGTATCAAATGTGCTCTCTCTTTTTGCTCAGATTTCAGTTAATAAGGATTCTTTGGTCTTCCCACAAAAATCTCTTACCATATAGCAGTAATTATTATGAAATAATTTCAGTTGGCTTTAATCTTTTTTCCTCTTTTTTAATTTAAATTCAATTAGCCAACATAAAGTACATCATTAGTTTTTGATGTAGCATTTAGTGATTCATTAGTTACATATAACTCCTATTGCTCATCACATCATGTGTCCTCCTTAATACCCATCACCCAGTTACCCATTTCCCCCACCCACCTCCCTTTATGCAGCCCATAGTTTGTTTCCCAAAGTCAAGAGTCTCATGATTTTTGTCCCTCTCTGATTTCTTCCCATATGGTTTTCCCTCCTTTCCCCTATGATCTTCTTTATTATTTCCTATATTCCACAAAGGAGTGAAACCATAGGATAATTATCTTTCTCTGATTTATCTCACTTAGCATAATAACAGTGCCAACCATGTTGCTGTAAATATTTATCCTTTCTGATGGCTGAGTAATATTCCTTAGTATGTATGAACCATATCTTCTTTATCCATTCATCTGTTGATAGACATCTAGGCACTTTCCATAGTTTGGCTATTGTGGACATTGTAGAGCATCCTTTCTTGATTAAAACTCTTTATAGTGTAGGGATAGAGGGAACATACCTCAACATCATAAAAGCCATCTATAAAAAGTCCACAATTAATATTATTTTCAATGGGAAAAAACTGAGAGCTTTTTTATTAAGGTCAAGAACATTACAGGAATGCTCACTCTCACTACTATCACTCAACAGAGTACCGGAAGTCCTAGCCTCAGCAACAGAAAACAAAAAAAAATTGCATTCAAATTGGCAAAGAAGTCAAACTCTCAGTCTTCACAGATGACTTGATACTTTATGTGGAAAACCCAAAAGACTCCACCCCAACATTGCTAGAAGTCATACAACAATTCAGCAACATGGCACAATATAGAATCAATACACATGAATCATTTGTGTTTCTATACACTAACAATGTGACTGAAGAAAGAGAAATTAAGGAATTTATCCCATTTATGTAAAAATTGCACCAAAAACTATAAGATACCTAGGAATAAATCTAACTGAAGAAGTAAAGGATCTGTACTCTAAAACTACAAAACACTTATGGAAGAAATTGAGGAAGACACAAAGAGATGAAAAAACATTCCATGCTCATGGATTGGAAGAATAAACATTGTTAAAATGTCTATGTTGCCTGGAGCAATCAATATATTCAGTGCAATCCCTATCAAAATACCATCAACATTTTTCACAGAACTGGAATAATCCTAAAATTTTTATGGAACTAGGAAAGAACCCACATAGCCAGGGGAATATTGAAAAAGAAAACTAAAGCTGGAAGCATCATGACTTCAAACTATATTACGAAGTTGTGATCATTGAGAGAGCATGATACTGGCACAAAAACAGTTGACTTTAATCTTATTTGTTATTTCATGTAGATCAAAAATTCTTTGAAAATAATTGGACCTTCTAAATATCTGTACTGACAGCATTGCACTAAATATGGACAATCAATAAAGAATACTTAAAAAATATAACTTTTCAAGCATAAAATTATATGGTATAATAAAATGTACTCATGACATCCAGTATTCATACCTGGCAAATCTTGTTTTTTGTTTTTTTTCCCCCCAGTGCACTGAGCCTTCCCAAATATCAGAATATCAGATACTAAGAATATGTCAGTGTTTTCCTAAGATATATGGACTTTAAAAATCACAACATAATACCACTTTCACACACAGTAATTTCCCAATTTTTACTCAATATTCACATTTTTCAAGGTGTCTTATAAGTGATTATAACATTTTTTATCTGAATACAAAGAAGGATCACATATTGTGATAGCATGTCTTTTTAATGTTAATCTATATCTTCTTATTTCAATTGAAGTAAAATTTATGTAAAATGAAATGCACAGTTATTGTGATAATTCTGAGTTTTGATTAATATATACATCCCTGTAAACAATACCCCAGTCAAAATAAATATATTTCCATGATCCCAGAAACTTTCCTTGTACCTTCTACTAGTCAATTGCCATCACTTCATTGTTCTCATTTTTCCATAATACATTGAATTTCTTATCTAGAAATTCATAAGTTTACCATGCATAATGTCTTCTTTTGTGATAGATTATTTCTCTCAACAAAATGTTTATGAGCTTCAGCCATGTTTCCCATATTGTGTTTTTTATTGCTGAGTAATATTTCATTATATTAATATATCACATTGTTTTCCTTTCTAATATTGATGGGCATCTGAGTTGCTTTTGAGGTTTTGCTATAATAAATCTTTCATAAACATGTTACATGTAAAATGATTTTTTGGTACTTATACTTTCATTTTACTTGGGTAAATACTTGGAATTGTTTGGTCATAAAATTTGACTTTAAAAACAAAACTGTTGGGGTACCTGGGTGGCTCAGTGTGTTGAGCACCTGACTCATGATTTCAGATTAGGTCATGATCTCATGGGCTGTGATATCAAGTCCCATGTTGGGCTCCATGCTTGGTGTGGAGTCTGCTTGAGATTCTTTCCTTCTCCTTTTGCCTCTACCCCCACTTGTGTGCTCTCTCTATCTCTCTCTCTTTCTAAAATAAATAAAATCTTAAAAAAAAAAAAAACCTGTCAGTGTGGATTTTTTACTTTTTATTCTCATCAGCAATGCAGAAACATCTCAGTTCCTTCACATTATGTCCAAATCGAATTGGGTTTTTGGCTTTTTATTTTTGATTCATAGAAGGTTATGTATCATATATCAATTTTATATGATATATAATATGTATTAAAATATAGACACTATACATTAAACAAAAAATATAAAATATATACCATAGTAGAGTATGATATAAATAGGATTATATGTGTATAAATACATATATGGGTGTTAATATAATGTATAATACATTATATAAAGCATAATATAAAGTAGAATACATACTATAATGTAGTATAATATATACTATAATATAGCCTAGTATAATACAATATTAAATATATAATATTACATATGTATACAGTTCTATGTTCTATATCAAGTTACATGTTAGGATATAAGTCCTTTGTAAGAATTATGCCAACTACAGATATGGAAGTGCTTTTCCCAATTTTTTTTTAATTTGCAGTTTTTATTATGACCTTTGATTAAAAGCTCATAAATCACATCCTTAATCTGGCTCTGTTTACTACTTTTTCCCTCCAAGAGGTCTCCCAAAGTTATAAAAAAAATAGACATTTATAAATATACACTGAGAATTATGCACAGTTTTTACACAACGATGGTCGTGTCAATGTTTCAAGCTGTCTTATCACCTCCCAGGGCCTCTCACCCAGAACAGAATTAGGGTCTCCAATCTCAAAAGCAGAAGGGGCAACATTTTCCCAAATCTGCCTCTTCCCTCGGCAACATGGCATGGAGCAGGTGCTGGTTTTGGACAGTAATGACGAAAGAAGAAGTGCAGAAATGCTGATGGGGGGTGGGGGGCGGTGGCTGCCCGAGGGCAGAGAACAACAAGCTGGCAAGGTCTCAGCCCTGCAACTGCCAAGACTCAAACCCAGGCCTGTAAACTCAACCCGCGAAGAATCGCCAGGAGCCGAATCACAAACTCAGCAAGGGCCCACTCTGACTGCCGTCCAGTCAACTGTCATCCAGAGTTTCAGGCCACTACAAAACTGAATGCTTATTTGGCCCAGAGTGGGGGAATCCAAATATCTTGCTTGCTTTTTGTTTTTTTAGTGGTATTATTTGATGAGAAAATGATTAAATTTTTGTTGATGCTTGGTTGATAAATTTTTGTGTTTATAGTTCGTGTTTCTTATAGTCTCTGAGAAATCACAGGTTGCTAAAAGACATGAAAGATATTCTATTATATTTTCTTTTAGAAAATTTAAAATTTAAACTTTTGCTATTAGATCTGTGGAAATTACAAATTAGTATTTTTTATGCTATACAGTAATGATAAAGGATTACTTTATCAATGTTCATCCATAGCAGTAGGTTTTGAAAGATATTTCTTCCCAAATTGAATTGCTCTGGCGACTCTATCAGTGTTTTATTTATGTTATATGTAGGTTAATTTCTGCACTCTCCATTCTTTTCTATTCATTGTGGTGTCTATTTTTATCAGTCACACACTTCCCTAATTACTGTAGCCTTATGGAGAGTCAGAAAATCAGTAAAAAAAACCTTTGTATTTTTTTTCTGTCAAGTTTTCTGGCTATTCTAGGTCTTTCTCATTTTTGTATACATTTTATAAACATTTTGTCAGTTTCTTCAAAAATATGTTGTTTTTTTGGTTGGGATTGCATAGACTCTATAGCTTGATTTTGAGATAATTGGCATCTTAACACTGTTAACATACATTTTCCTGTCTATGATATTATATCTATTTATCCACTTGTTTTCCTTAATATCTCTCAGTTATGTTTTTGAACTTTTAAATGTGGAGAACTTGCATGTCTTTTAAAAAAATATTTCTAAGTATTTCTGGGTATTTATGTTATTGCAAAGGGTATTTTTTAAATTTAATTTTCTTCTTAGTTCTATATACACCACTATATAGAAATAAAACATTTTTCTTTATATTTTTCTTTAAATAAAACAGGTTTTCTTTCTTTTTTCCTTATAATTTGTCTTAGTTTATTTTTTAATTCTATAGATACTTATGCATTTCATATGATTATATCTATCTATCAATCTATCCTCTGTCATGCCTTCTTTAGGGAAAGACTTGTCTTTTCTCCTTTTCAGTGATTGTACCTTTATTTATTTTTCTTACATTCTGGTGCTAACAAGGACAGTCTTGAGTGGGAGCCCTGAGAGAAGACATCTTTGCCTTTTTTCCTCTTTCAGCGGGAAAATGTTTCATTGTTAAGTATGATGTTAGCTGTAAGTTTTTCACAGGTGCTTTAATTCAGGTTAAGAAAATTTTCTTCAGTTATTTTTGGCTGAGTGGCTCTATCATGATTGGATGTTGAATCTTTTTTTTTCAAATCATTTTTCTTAAAATGTTCAGATTGATCAAGTAATTCTTCTAGCTTCTTAATACAGATGTTAGTGCATTGATATTAATACTTTTTTCTTTTTTCTTTTTTTTAATTTCTTTTCAGCGTAACAGTATTCATTGTTTTTGCATCACACCCATGCTCCATGCAATATGTGCCCTCCTTAATACCCACCACCTGGCTCCCCTAACCTCCCACCCCCGCCCCTTCAAAACCCCTCAGGTTTTTTTTCAGAGTCCATAGTATCTCATGGTTTGTCTCCCCCTCCGATTTTCCCCCACTCACTTCTCATTTCCATCTCCCAGTGTCTTCCATGTTATTCTTATGTTTCATAAGTAAGTGAAACCATATGATAATTGACTCTCTCTGCATGATTTATTTCACTCAGCATAATCTCTTCCAGTCCTGTCCATGTTAATACAAAAGTTGGGTACTACATCATTTCTGATGGAGGCATAATACTCCACTGTATATATGGACCATATCTTCTTTATCCATTCGTCCGTTGAAGGACATCTTGGTTCTTTCCACAGTTAGACAACTGTAGCCATTGCTACTATGAACATTGGGGTAGAGATGGCCCTTCTTTTCAATACATCTGTATCTTTGGGGTAAATACCCAGTAGTGTAATTGCAGGGTCATAGGGTAGCTCTATTTTTAATTTCTTAAGGAATATTCACACTGTTTTCCAAAGTGGCTGCACCAACTTGCATTCCCACCAACAGTGTAAGAGGGTTCCCCTTTCTCCACATCCTCTCCAACACTTGTTGTTTACTGTCTTGTTGATTTTGGCCATTCTAACTGGTGTAAAGTGGTATCTCAATGTGGTTTTGTTTTGAATCTCCCTGATGGCTAGTGATGATGAACATTTTTTCATCTGTCTGATAGCCATTTGTATGTCTTCATTGGAGAAGTGTTTGTTCTTATCTTCTGCCCATTTTTTGATATGATTATCTGTTGTGTGTGTTGAGTTTGAGGAGTTCTTTATAGATTTTGGATGTCAGTGCCTTTGTCTGTAGTGTCATTTGTGAATATCTTTTCCCATTCTGTGCATTGCCTCTTTGTTTTGTTGACTGTTTCCTTTGCTGTGCAGAAGCTTTTGATCTTGATGAAGTCTCAAAAGTTGATTTTCGCTTTTGTTTCCTTTGCATTTTACTATAGTACCAAGAACCATAAGATACCTGGGAATAAACCTGACCAAAGAGATAAAGGATCTGTACTCAAGGAACTACAGAACACTCATGAAAGAAATTGAATAAAACTAAAAAAGATGGAAGACCATTCCATGCTCTTGGATCGGAAGAATAAACATTGTTAAGATGTCTATACTGCCTAGAGCCATCTATACTTTTAAAGCCACTCCGATCAAAATTCCACCGGTATTTTTCAAAGAGCTGGAGCAAATAATCCTAAAATTTGTATGGAATCAGAAGAGACCCCGAATCGCTAAGGAAATGTTGAAAAACAAAAATAAAACTGGTGACATCACGTTACCTGATTTCAAGCTTTACTACAAAGCTGTGATCACCAAGACAGCATGGTACTGGCATCAAAACAGACACATAGACCAGTGGAACAGAGTAGAGAGCCCAAATATGGACCCTCAACTTTATGGTCAAATAATCTTCGACAAGGCAGGAAAAAATATACAGTGGAAAAAAGACAGTCTCTTGAATAAATGGTGCTGGGAAAATTGGACAGCTATATGTAGAAGAATGAAACTCGACCATTCTCTTACACCATACACAAAGATAAACTCGAAATGGATAAAAGACCTCAATGTGAGACAGGAATCCATCAGAATCCTAGAGGAGAACATAGGCAGTAACCTCTTCGATATCAGCCACAGCAACTTCTTTCAAGATATGTCTCCAAAGGCAAAGGAAACAAAAGCGATAATACTTTTTTTCTAATGTAGGTATTTGAATGATAGATTTGCTTCCCAGGTGCTTCATCAATGCATCTCACACATTTTGATAAGTTTAGTTTTCATTTTTATTTTAAAAATAGTTTCTTATTTTCTTGTGTTTCTTTTTAAGAACAAATAGTTTACTTATATGTGCTTTATTTTTCAAATAATTGATGTTTTTTAAAGTTTGTTATTATTGATTTTTTTTTAAGTTTTTATTTACTTGACAGAAACACAGCGAAAGAGGGAACACAAGCAGGGGGAATGGGAGAGGGAAAAGCAGGCTTCCCGCTGAGCAGGGAGCTGATGCGGGTTTGATCCTAGAACCCTGGGATAATGACCTGAGCCCAAAGCAGATGCTTAAAGGCTGAGCCACCCAGGTGCCCCTGTTACTGATTTTTAATTTAATCTCATTGTGGACAAAGAACAACAGTTTGTAAGATTTCATTATTTTGAAATTTGAGTTGAGTTTTATGACCCCCATTTTAATATAGCTTAATAATGCTTCATGTACACTAGAAAAGAATGTATATTCTGCAGTAGTGGGAGTATTGTCTTATAAATTTAATGTTCATGTTGCTAGTGTTGTTCAAAAACATAAATGCTTGAGTTTTTTGTGTGTATGGAATTGTTTTCTCAGTTACTGAAAGAGAAGTGTTAAAACCTCAATATGATTTTTATCTTCTCTATTTCTTTGATTCTGTTATTTTGTCCATATATTTTATGACTCTGTTATTAAACACATGTTAATTATGCATTGTTTTTCTAAAAAAAAAACTTTTTAATACATGACATCATCTATTTATCTAATGCCTTATTTTAAAGTCCATTTTTCTCTTCTGATATTAATAGAGGCAGTAACTGTCTTATGCGTATACTTTGTATGGTTTATTTTTTCCTTTCTTTTTACATTTAATCTACCTGTGCATGTAATATAGGCCAATCTGGTATTGTCTTACTTTAAATCTGAGTGAGTAGTTCTTTATGTTTGATAAAATTGTTTTTGTTTCCTCTTTCTATGTCTGCTTTTCTTGTTCTTTTGCCCCACTTTTATATCTTTTCTTCCCCCTTTTTTTTTTAGTTGTTTGTGCATTCCATGTTATTCTTGCAATTTGCTTTTTAGAATGACTTTTCCTATCTTTTCTAGTGGCTGATCTAGAAACTAAAACTTATTTCTTTAATTTATCACAATCTACTGAGAGTTAATATTATACCACTCCAGGTAAAATCTAAGAAATTTATTGCAATGCAATTCTCATTTACCCTTTACTATACTTAATACTATTATTGTCACATATTTCACTTCTTAATATATAATGTACCCCACAGTACAATTTATAAAAAAAAAACATTCAGTTGCTTTTAATGAATTGAAGAAAAGAAAATGAAAAATTTATCCTTACCTTTATAATTTGTGAAATCCTGCATTTTTCCAATAGATGTGAGTTTCCACCTAGTAAATTTTTCTTTTAAACTTAAAGAACTTTAACATTTCTCATAGTGTAGAACTATTAGCTTTTCTTATCATAAAATGTCTATTTCACCCTTATTTTTGAAAGATTGATTCACTGTGTATAGTATTCTGAATTAACTACCTCGTTCATCCCTTCCCTCCCCCCCCCGCCAACTCCACTCATGAACTTTGAAAAAGTATCCTTTGTTTGCCTCTGGCATCCAAAGTTATGAGAAGTAAGCTATTATTCTTATAATTGTTTTCCTGTGTGTGCAACCTGTTTTTAACCTCTCTGATTGCTCTTGAGAATTTGTCCTTGAGTTTGAGTGTGATTACAGTAGGCACAGTTTAGATTTTCTTTGTATTTATCCTGTTGTGTGTATTCTTAGCCTCTTGGATTGTAGATCAAAGTTTTACAGAACATTTGTAGGTCATTTATCTTGTGAAACTACTCATAATCTAATTCTGATAGTATCTATGTAGTAGCATAAAGTATTTCCTCTGTTCCTTATATATATATAGACACAGAGTTTGGATGAAACTAAGGTATGCTTTTGGGGGGGAGTGAGAGTCAAGAATACTTTACAGGTGACATATTTTAAAAAGCAAGTAATGTTGTTTTTTTTTTTTACAATGTTTTAAAATAGTAATTATTATATAGATTCATTTCTTCATTGTGGTTGCAAAATAGTAATGGTGTAATTCTGTCATGGTTTATTCATTTGTTAGCTGCACTACTTTTAAGAATTGAAATAGCTCACATCATCTGGTTCCATGAAGAAAGATGCATGAAGAGAAGACAATAATATGCTAGATATTGTGACATTTACTTATTATCTTTCAAAATAACAAGGTGATTCCCTAGTATTCTCCAAGGTTAAACCTTTTAAAGTATATATAAGAA
Organism: Mellivora capensis; assembly: GCA_004024625.1. Classification (NCBI taxonomy): domain Eukaryota; kingdom Metazoa; phylum Chordata; class Mammalia; order Carnivora; family Mustelidae; genus Mellivora; species Mellivora capensis. The sequence goes on from PISX010003075.1 coordinate 43,387, forward strand.
CTCTTGGATCTAGACATACTTTAAGTGTTCTAATGTATGGAAACTAAAATCCTATTTTCATGCCAATGGAAGCCCAGTTGCCTTAGCGCTATTTCCTCCTAAACGGATACCATTACCATAGGGGTATTGTAACTGCCAGTAGCTTTTCATCATTTGCTCATGCTTTAGAGTTCATCGAGATACCTTGTTCTCTAGTTTAGTTGTAGTTTTTACCTGTAGGTTTTGGTTGTACTATACCTGTTGAAGGGATATGGGGAATGCAGTAACTACCCTACTGTTGTCCTTAAAAATCTTCATATGAGTTTTTTTAATAAATAAATGTTGATGGTACTATAATTGTTCCAATTGCTGCATGTTTTTAAAGTTATTTGCTATGTGAGCTAACATGAAAAATCAGGCAGTATGATAGTGACTTACAGGGCATAGTGTGCCTTAACTGCCATCATGGAGGTTTGCACCAAAATATGCTCTGCAGGGAGTAATGACCTACCATGCTGTCCAAGCCTCTTTTGAGATAAAGAGAGGTCATATTTGAAAAAGATTGTGTTAAATAGTCTTTAGGGACTCTTTGGGTATTGTGTACAGTTTCGGTCATGCCTAATAGGAAACCCTTTTTATGAGAAATCAGATATTTATTAGTTTCAAAAGCCAACAGAAGTTTTCTTTCTACTGTGAAATATTCTTGGGTATTTTCCAATTATAACTTGGCATAATTAATTTGATTTAACAATTTTGTTACCTTTTCTATCCTCTGTTAGTATTAAATAAAGAAGCACATGAAACAACGTACTAAATTACAAGAACCCTCTCTAGTAAACTTTAAAGCTTTTATGGCATTGTGATTAACATATAATCTCTCATTAGTAGTTTTCTTTGGAAAAAACTGTACTTGTTGAAAGATGAATTTGTTTCAGAGATCAGTCTGGTCGTTTTATTTCAAAAAGATACTGACAATAACCAAGACACATTGTTCTAAAGAAGAAAAGCTAAACCACCCTCTTACCAAGGCCAGCTGTTGACTGCTCTGATCTATTTCCACTCTTTAACCACTTAAGGCAATTCACTTTCATTTCTCACAGGAAGAGATTTGGTAGTGCATCAAAGACAAACTTGAAATTGGGTTAACCCCTTTGTTCTCAGTTTCTGCCAAATGGCATCAGCTAACTCTAAAAAGGAAGGATAAGCATGGAGTATCCTGAAGACCTAATTTCAAAGAATATAACTGAAACTCCTGGGGAAATGTGTGATCATTTTTGTTCAATTGTTTCATGCAATTTCTTTGATTTTTCTTAAATTTAATTAATAGAAACCATTTTGCCTCTGTACTAGGTAAGTTCTTGTTACACCAATTCATTGGAAACATATTTTACTTTATATATTTTTTCACTTCAAAAGAAGCACTCATTTTAGTTCTCTATCATTTGCTTTGCCATCCGCTTCTCCAATTTAATTTCAAATTCATTTAAATTATGTGAATATGACCTGCTCAAATAAGAAAATTGATTTGTGAAGGACACTTTTTTCTTAGTTAAAAAAATGGAATATTTCTGTATACAACCTTAAATATACAGCAAGCTGGTCTTAACTAGGTCACAGCATCAATGGTAATAACATAGATTGGATCACTCAGCCAGTTCTTGACACCTGTTTAGTTGTAAATAGGATCTAGTTTCACTAATAATATGGCTTTCCATGGAAGTTGGCTGTTACCCACCCTGGGTTTTTGTTTGTTTGTTTGTTTGAGCTTGAGAAAACATGTGACAATTTTCTGTGCTTCTTAAGTGTGCAAAAACAATAGCAGCAATGGCAGAAGTAGTTACAGTGGCAACTTATTTATTACAGCCTTTTAATCCTTGCATTGGAATTACAGTGTCCATTCTTCAGATTCCTAGATGTAAAGTAGTAGTTGCTTTATTAGCATTGGGGGTTGTGATGACTTCTTGCTTTCAGTATATTACCAAGGGTAGACTAGAACTGAGCTGGTTCTTTATATTTTGAGAAATATCTTTGAGGCTCAGCCAAGGGTCTGGTCCTTGAAATATTTTATAACTTATATGAGTAGCAAACTCCTTCTAATAGATCTCTTACTGGTTAAAGTAATTAGAATCTTGTTTTGTGAACTGGATGTTGATTGATCCAGGTGCTGAAAAAGAACTATGATACACATACTTATATTCACATATTTTTTACTTCCCCATTTGCAATTTCTTTTTACCTTCAAATATCTGTTTGAGGATTATTTTAATTTCTGATAGAGGGTTTTTATCAATATAAAGTTCAGTTTGCAAAAAGTCCCTGTTTCTTTAGGAATGGTGCTAATACTCTTCCTGTATTCTTTCCTGCTTATAAGTGTTTATAAAAATTCAACAGGAGAGTTAATATTAAAAAAAATACCAAAAAATGTGTCAAATTAAGACTGTCAATCATCTATCTTTGTTTTAGTAAATTGGAAATGCATTTCCACTCAGTGTGTAATAATTTGGTACTATTTTGTAACCTGAGACAAGGAATTTAATGTCCATTTTTTGTCAGAATGCCCTGGTGTAAAGCCCCCTCCCCCACCCCAGAGTGGAACCACAAAGAGTCTTTATTTACTGCTAGTAGGAAGGTCATTATGAAAACAAGACTTCCTTGCCTTCTGGCCATAAGCAAAGGTTTTATATGATTCAGGAAAGCAGGTTGATCTTGAGTAAAAGGTACAAGGAAATAAGAATATGTTGTGCCAGGCAAAGCAGTTCTCAAAAGTAAATAGCCTAAGGGTAAGCAAGGCTGGGGAAGCATATTCTGCAGGTTAGATGGTTTAACAAGGAAAACTGACACTTTAAACAAGTTTTGGTTTTAGCAAGAACTCTAGGTTAGTGGCATATTCATGTTGGGGTTACACAAAAGATTCTAATCTTTACATAAACATAAAACAAGTTGCCAGTTTGTATACAGTATCTTAAACAGGTGCATGTCTTTGTCAAAACTGAGGTACTGTATACTTAAGATCTGTGCTTGCAATTGTATGTAAAACTTACATCAAAAGAAAAAAATTTAAATGAACTCTGATGATATGTATGCTATTAATGGAAAACTATAGTGATATCTGACATTTAATTTGTAATAGATCAGAAATTAGTGGAATAATGGTTGGATGGATAGAATATGGATATATATGTAATAAATGAAGTATAGTGAAATGTTAATGGTGGGATCTTGGTGGATATGTAGATGGATATGGTAAAATTCTTTTAACTCAGTTATATGTTTGAAAATATACATAAAATATTTGGGAAAAGAATAGACTTAAAAAAAAGACAAAAGCTCAGTAAGAGTTCTGTAAACAATATGAAGTTTGAAATAAAAAATTATAAGTGGGTGTTTATATTTCCTTATATGGCAGAATAGGCAGATGACCAGCATGCCTAAGTATGGTATATAAAAAGACGTTGACTCCATGATCAGCTTTACCATTATCCTTTAAATAACCTTGGTGAAATCAAATAAATGATAAAATGAAGATAATAATATGTCCCGTGATTCTCAGAATTGTATTGTGAAGATTAATTTTCAAATTACTATGCAAATATAAACTTAACATTATTTAAATTAAGAACTCCATTTAATAATGCTCTAAGAACACACAAATCCAAAACTTGCTTTTTACATACAGATTGGAAGGTCAGGAAGTGAAATTTTCTTCTCTAATCCTTGGAGGTTTTTTTCTTTTCTATTTTAGGCTGCCGTTAATTGCTGATAAATGGTGGCAATTTGTTAGAAGCAGACAGTATTGTATCTAGTCAGTGGAGCAGAGGAAAAGGATTGTGAAGCAGAACTTCTAAGCTCTGATGGAGAGAACAGTTGTAAAAAAAAAGCAAAAAACAAAAAAAAAACAGTTTTGAGGTTTAATATCCATTAGAAAAAGGAAGAAATGATATGCTGTCTCTAAAATATACTCCACTGTTTATCAATAAATATGGAAAGGAGATAGTCTACCAGCAGTTTCCATAGAGTTGCTGATAAGAATGAGTACTGGGTGCATTAATTTCCTATTGTGGCATTACAGATTAATCACCATAAACACAGAAACTTAGAACACACATTTGGTATGTGACAATTTCATGGGTTTGAAGTTCAGATACGAGTTAGCTGGGACTTTTGTTCAGGGCCTCACCAGTTAAATTCAGAATGTCGTCAGAGACTACTACCTCCTCTGAAGTCCAGGGTCCATATCCAAGTTCACTTAGTTTTTGACAGAATTTAGTTCCCTTTGGTTGTATAACTGAGCTCCCTGTTTTCTTGATAGTTGTCAGTCAGGCTTGTTCTCAGCTCCTAGAGGTTTCCCTTGGGTCCTAGCCATGTACCTTTCTTGCAACATAGAAACATGCTTCTCCAAATCCAGCAGAAGAATCTCTAGTCTGTTATGATGGATGGGATCTATATAATATAAGATAATCACAGAGGTGATTATCCCCTTATATTTAGAGGTCCTGCCCACACTCAAGCAGACGGAATTGTACAGAGGTGAATATTTACACCAGGGACAGGGATTGTACAGAGGGAATATGTACATCAGGTTGACAGGAATCTTAAGGATCATCTTAGAATTCTGCTGACCATGGGGAGCTACAAAATTAATATTGCCTTGAGTGAGAAAACTTAAAAAATATCACATTCATCCAGCATATCAAAGATGAATAATTCATGAATAGAAAGAATAATACTAAAATATTAGAGCATTAATAATTCTTATAAAATAGGCAGAATTTAAAGTGGGTGAGATGGGTAGAGAAGAATTGGTACCCCAGAGAGAAAATTACATTAAAAAATTGTAGCACTGTAGTTTCACAATCTATACAAAATCCTTAACATTAAGTGTATACACTTAAATCAAAAGTAGTGGATCTTTTAGGGAAAAATAAAGCCTCATGATCCAAACTCATATCACTGGGACATGATAGATATCCTCACTAATGCACCTGGCAAATTGGGAATAAGAACTCACTCTGGGGGCATCTGGGGTATTTCAGTTGGTTAAGTGTTCACCTTTGGCTCAGGTCATGGTCCCAGGGTCCTGGGGTCCCTGCTTTAACACCATACAACTCTGCTTCTCCTTCTCCCTGCTTCTCCTTCTCCCATTCCCTGTGCTTGTGTTCCCTCTCTCACTGTGTCTTTCTCTGTCAAATAAATAAAATCTTTAAAAAAAATGTTCACTATGGCCTGAACAACATTAAAATAAATTTATTCATTCATTTATTCATTCACTTAGTAAATGCATCTTGATTTGTGTCCAGACACCTAACACAATTTGTCATCTTTCTGTGCTGTATATTTATGAGACAGTCCTCATTCTCAAGGACCTCCCTTTCTACTACAAAAAATATTCAAGAAGAAGATGATAAACATGGGGGTATAATGATGATATGCATAGGATTCCTTCAGGTGTAAAAAAGAGAGGCACCTGACATACACACTGATGTTCTGATATGTGATAGTATTGATGGTGATACTTTTGCTGCTGTAAGTACAAGTTGAATTGGGCCAAGAAGAGAATCAATTGTTGCAAGTAGAGTGAAGCGTATATTCAAAGAAATGAAGTCATGGCAGGTTTTTGGGGGGGAAAGACCTAGGTACTTTGTTTTAACTAGAATACAGGTGGTATGGCAGGCATTGGCAAGGATATGAAGAAATAGGGAAGACCCATACATGAAGGATAAATGACTAAGACCTGGGTACAAGTCTTCACTCCATCAGTAACAAAGGAGGCGACTTCCTCCAATTAGTCAAGTTCAGGTTTCTCATCTTAGAATAAAGTATGTTACAGGGTATTATAGACCAGAAGAGAGAAGGGTCATAAAACCTGTTCATAGCAGCTATTATTAGCTAGGTTATTACTTAAATGCCAGGCAAAGAAAACATTGAAAACAAACTAACTAAACTTTTCTTACAAGACCTAATAAGGGGTCTAAAGTCTAAATAGATTAAATTAGAGTGGGTGATAGTGAGATGAGTTTTGCTTCTAGAAATAGTGCTCTGTCAAGAGATTAGACTATTGTTTGAAGGGGGTTGACATTGGAGGTAGTGAGACTAGTAAGGGAAAAAGAATAGGATTTTATGCTAAGGTAATGGTAGTAAAAACAGTGAGCAGGGGATGGGTTTGAGAGATCTACAGACAGAATCACCAAAAATTGATGGTAAACTGAGAGGGAAGAAACTTGAATGATTCCTGTGTCTCACAGTCAGTTGAATTAATAGCAGCATCATATACTGGAAACAAGGTGAGTTATAAAGAAAACAAAACAAAAGATGACATAGCACTTCAGTTTCTTCTATCTTCATTCCAAAGTTTGTGGTGGGGAGAATATGCAGAATTTCAGAGTTGTATGGTGTTAAAGAAAATGATGGGCAGAAGAAAGAACAAACTACTGACAAAGATAGAGGGAGAGTCCTCAACAGTCAAAGTGGGAAGACTAAGATTTTAAATTTTATAGATTTAGCGTCTTTAAGCACATTCCTTTGCAAATACTACATGAGATAGCCAGGATCTTGGAGAGGAATGGAGGCAGACTGCCCAGGAAGGCTGATTAGACTGTATACTGCTTACTTTGTCAAAGCTCCTTGTATCCAGTTATGGCTCAGAAATAGCCAGTGCAACCACCTGCATAGAAACCTGAGGCCTCAGACAATAAATATGTCTGCAAGGCACAGTGTGGCTTGGGGGGTATAGGACTGAGTAAGAGTATTTTGAAAAAACTTGCTTTCTCTAAACTTTCTCAGGGCCCTAGAGAGTCCTCAGAAGGACAGAGATGTAATGTCTTACACTATAGATAATAAATGTTATTTGATTTAGAAAAAATAATACACATGTTCTTATAATCATTTACAGGGAAAACATGGTATAAATGATTAAATTTTGTAATAATGTGTTGTGGAAGGTATATGAGAGGAAGATATAAAGATTTTGAACGACATATGTGAATGTTCTGTGAGAAGAGACATTTGGACAGAGATATAAATTTGGCAGTCATCAACATACAGGTGAGAAGTAAAACAGGCATAAGTTAAATCATCCAAGGTGAGAGAAGTAGATGATACTTGAAAAAATCCAGAGAGAAACCTCAGAAATATCTTCTTTTTGTAATAGTGAGAAGGAAAAACTACCAAAAATGTTATGAATTAAAAACTAAGGCTTTGCCATTACCCTGTAAATCGACTTGGTGAGAAAAAGAAAGATCAGAAAACAAACTTGCCTTATATCACATAAGATGAGAGAGCCTTAAAAATGAAGGAAGGAAAAAAAAAAGAAAAACAAAACAAAACAAAAAAAATAAAAATAAAAAAAAATGAAGGAAGGGCAATATTAAGAAAAAGGAATTAACTGAGAAGTCAACTCAAATAAGTACATGCTGGAAAATATCAATTGGATTTACTAATTAGACACGAATTGGGTCTAGTTTTTCTTTTTTAACATTTTTTAACCATTTAAATTGTTTAGATCATGTTAGTAGTAAAACATCCCTTAAGACAACTACTCATATAAATTTCTTCCCAATAACTTCAGAAAGTGGAGTATGCTTCTTTAAAATATTTATATTTGGGGAAAAATATATTTGGGAAACAAAGCCTTGGTTGAACATAATTTTCCAAGTATCTCATGATTAAGAAGAAGCAGAGCTTGGGTTTGAACCTATTTTAGTAGGGCTCAATTGGTAAGAGGCCTCTAAAGGAGTTCCAGACTGCTCTGAAATGTGCTCTGCTACTTGGGCCTTTTATGCAAGAGGTATCCAAGGATGATGGGGATGCTAAGTAGAGTCTTCCATACCAGTAAAGAAGTGGCAGGAAGAACCTGTGCTGGCTTTTTTATGTATCAGTCACTCATAGTAAATCTTCTTCTAAATATCTATACCTATGCCTTGATCTATTCTGTTCTTTCCTTTACTCTGGAGATCTCTGACTAATACAGACCCCTTGAGTTCTGTAGCAAAACCATGCTTTCTGTGAGAGACCCAATCACTCTTAAAAACAGCTGCTACTGTCTAGGAGAGTCTATGAATCAGGTGATGATTGGAGTTGCATAGAATGAGCTGGGTTTTCACAGACCCACTGAATTATTCATTTTAGTGGAGTCTTTGTTAGGCTGCTAACAAATTACCGTGGACTGGATGGATTAAACAATAAACATTTATTTCTCACAGAACTAGAAACTGGAAATCCAAGATCAGGGTGCCAGTATGCTCAGGTTCTGGTGAGAGTTCTCTTCCAGGTATTCATATGGCCATCTTATTACTGTAGTCTCACAGAGAGAAAAGACTCATTTTCTCTCTTGTCTCATAAAGAAACTAATCTCATCATGAGGGCTCTATTTTCATGACTTAATTACTTTCCAGTGGTCCCAACTTCATTTATGATCCTAGTGGAGGTTAGGCTCCCAACCAACATACGAATTTTGGGGGGACACAAATATGTGCTCCAAAGTGGGTTAGAATAGCAATAATCTATTGTGTAATGGAAAGATACATCGAGGTTAAGGCCCCCAAAAGTCCAGAACTCAAAAAATAAATTAGTGGCCCATAGCAACTGTTTGTTGAACTGATGCCTCTTTCTCATCTCACTTATGGACACATGATGTCTTTCCTAGCACCAGTCATCGGAAGAGGAAAAAGTGGAGCCTGATTCACTCACCAAGAGATTAGTATGATGTGTTGATTCTAAGGAGAGTTCTATTCAAGCACTATGCCTAAAATGTGGCTGCAAAGTGTATAGGCAGATCTGGAGAGTGGTAACAATATATATTTATTTGAATTCATGAAGTGTCCCAAGATTTAGGAAAAGATAGAGTCTTATGCAGTAGTAAATATGTTGTTTGGTTGGTTAGGGGCTTGGAAGGTGAACAAGAAAAGAAAGAGACAGAGGCAAGAAAATTTTGGGAAAAATAGTATATGTAGCCCTGAGTTTCAAGCCCTAAGTATATGGAGTTTTTGCTCTCTAGGAAGTATTTACAAAAAAGGAGGTACATAACAGCTGAGAGAATAGGAGGACTGGCTCTGCTGAATGTTAGCTAGCCCCTTCTTGTAGTCTAGTGCTGACAGAAAAGGATCATGAATGAACTAGTCATTTCAGCTAGGTTTGGAGGAGAGCCTAGGCTAAGTTAAATAGCCTTTCAAATGGTAGTGTCCTCTACAGAGGCTCTACCAAGGAATATAATCAGATGGTGGCTTCTTTGGCCTCACATCAAAATTAGTTAGTGTCTGTACTTCCTTACTCTCTCAAACCCTTATTAAGGCCTTACTCTAGGTCAAGAGTAAATTCAAGAATTAAATGCTGCTAAGAACTCTTCTGCTTTTTAGAGGGAGCTATGATTTAACAGTTGATGGACCTGAACCTGTTATTTCGCTGTTTCTTCTCCTCTCCTCTCCTCTCCTCTTCTTTCACTTTTGCTTGCTTGCTTCCTTCCTTCCTTCCTTCTTTCCTTCCTTCTTTCCTTTCTCCCCTCCATCCCTCCCCCCCTCCCTCCTGCCCTCCAAAGAAGGTAAACAAATTCAGGCAACTTCACAGTTCTTATACTTCTCATAGCCCTCATGGAGTCCAAGTGTCATAGATGCTACATAACCCAACTTGATTTAAGAAAAAGACAGGGTCATGCATTGCTGATAAAAGGAATAAAAGTGGAACTATTAATACAGATACTATAGTTGATAAGATTTTAAGAATAATTTGAAAGCAACAGTTTATTTTTCTTCTTTAGATTTAAAAAAAATTAAGATATATAGCAAAATACATGCTTTTGCAATGTATAATTAACAACTGTATATAATCATGTCATCATGAATTGTATACAAAATAGAACAATTCTATCAGTCTCTGAAATTCTGTATGTGCCCTCTCCTCAATCCCAGCCCCTCACAAATACTACCCTATAGTTTTGTCTTTTCCAGAATGCCATAAATGGAGTTATGCAAGATGTAGTTAGAGTATGCATTCTTTCACTCAGCATAATGGTTGAGATTCTTATTGCAAATATGTTTTATTCTTTTTTTATTTGAGTAGAATTCCATTGCATGAATATACCTTAGTTTATCAATTAACCAGTTGAGAAACGTTTGGGTTATTGCCACTTGTATGACAGTAAGTTTTCCAGTTTACATGAAGTGGACTTACTTCTTGAAAAATTCACTTGGTCAAAGTAAAAATTAAAATAGGAACATTTCTGTATCATTTTGAAGAAAATTTACATGAAAACTCCAGGCCCAAATATGGTCACCAGCAACTTTATCTAAAATAGTTAAAAAAAATACACCAATTTTATGCAGTTTTTCCAGGGAATTGAAAAGAGTATTTTTCCAATTTATTTTATGAGACAGGAAAAATAAAAAGCACAATAAAACAAGGACACTAAAATACAAGAAAATTAGGAAAATTAAAGTCCAATATTGTTCATGAATACAAGTGTAAAGAATCTTTTAAATATTGAAACAGAGGATATTAGCAAAATAAATCCATCAGTATGTAAGGAAATAAGTTTATTCTAGGAATGTAAGGTTATTTGAATATTTGAAACTCAATAAGTATGATTTACCTCATTAATACATATTAATATGTTAATACCAAATGCATTAATGTGTTTTAATGATATCCCAAATGTGTTAATGTGTTTTAAATGTATTAATATGTTAAAAACAAAGGAATGCCTTTGGTTTATCACAGTAGATACAGAAAACATCGCTTGACAAAATTCAACTCCTGTTTTATGATTTTTTAAACTAGCATAATTAAAATAGAAAAAAGATTGTTTCTGTGCCCTTCTTATTAGTTAAAACACAAGGCACATATTACGACTTTTAATTAACATTATGCTAGCATTCTTGCCCAGAGCAATAAGGCAATAAAATAAAGTGTATAAATGTTAGGAATGGGAAAAAAAACCAAAGTTATTTGTAGGGATATGATCATATATCTATGAAATCCAAAAGAATACACATTCAAGGGGTGTTAAATGACCCTCTTGATTTTGTCTCAGTTCATGATTTTGCCTTGTGAGATAAAATCCCAGGTTTGGCTCTGCACTCAGTGGGGAGTATGGTTGAGATTCTCTCCTCTTCTGTTCCCTGCCCCTCCTCCCATTCCATGCACACACTCTCTCTCTTTCAAATAAATAAATCTTAAAAAAAAAAGAATCTACATTCATAAATTATGTTAATTTATCAAGGTTGCAGGATGTGAGCTCAGTATTTAAACATCAGTTTCTTTTTTTTTAAATATTTATTTATTTGAGAGAGTGAGAACACAAGTACTGGGTGGAGAGGGGTGAAGGGAGAGGGAGAAACAGACTCCCTCTTGAGCAGGGAGCCTATGCCTACACTGGTCTGGAGACCCTGAGATCAGGACCTCAGCTGAAGGCAGATGCTTAGCTAACTGAGCCACTCAGGTGCCCTCAAAATCAGTTGAAAATCAGCAGAAACAGTAAGAAAATTAATGTAAAATATAATTTTCAGTATCATCAAAAAAACCTTCAAAAACATAGAATTTCAAATAACAAATAACAATGCATGGGAGTTTTTGTGGCTTCATATAGTTACTAACATTTTATCTTTTTAAAAAATTCAGCCATGAGAAAAGGAAATTCTGCCATTTGTAACAATTTGAGGGCATTATATTAAGTGAGTTAAGTCAGCGAAAGGTAAATACTATATGATATCAATTATAAGTGGAATAAAAAAATTTGTGAAAATAGAGAGTAGCTGGATGGTTATTAGTACCAGGGGCTGGGGGGTGGGAGAAATGGGAAGATATTGGTCAAAGAGTACACGCTTCCAGTTAGAAGATAAATGCTGGGGAGCTAATGTATAGTATTGTGATTGTAGTTAACAATCCTGTGTTGTAAATTTGAAATTTGGATCTTAAATGTTCTCACAACAAAAAGAAATGGTAATTATGTGACCTGATCAGGTGTCACTAACCCTATGCTGGTAATCATATTGCAAAAGTAAGTGTATCAAATCAACAAGTACACCATAAGTTTAGACAATGCTATATATTAATTATATCTCAACAAAACAAGAAACAAATGATTTGTCTTAATTTTAATAGTATTCCATTAAACAAAATCAATACTCTCAGAATAAAGGTATATGTATTAGAACTTTTAAGTATTTATTTTCATAAGGTCTGCTACTAAATGGAAAGTACCAGATATGCCTGGTTCAAATGCCATAAACTTAGATAAAAGCAGCAAAGGGAAAAATAATTATAGGTAATTTGGGTATTAAAATTATCATACATGATACTTAAATAACTGCAGTTTTTTTAATGAAAGATGTAAAAGGTAGAAAATTTCACCAGAAATTGGGATCAGTTAAGGTATAAATTTAAATGGTGCAAATAAGTATAAATTCAAATGTTGCAAAATATAATAACCCAAGTAAAAATTCCATATATGGGTTTAACAGAAGATTAATCGCTGCATAAGTTTTGTGAACTGGAAATAATATCAGGGGAAAATGTCCAAATAGAGAGCAAAATAGCAGGAATGTATGAGACATATGGGAAACAGTGAAAAGATCTGACATATGTATAACTGCAATTCTAGAAAAAAAATCAGACAATTGGGAAAACATAGTACTTGGAGAAATAATGTCTGAGAATTTTCCAAAATTAATGAAAGAGATCAACCAAGAGATTCAACATTCCTTACAAAATTTAGGGAAACCACATCTTGGCATATCATACCAAATTATTAAAATTTAAAAATCATGACCTAGAGAAAGTCTTAAATATAGTGTTAGTAATATTACCTCAAAGGATCAACACTAAAATTAAGAGGTGATTTTCCAAGTGAAAGCGTGGAATCTGGGAGACACTGGATCGACGCTTCATAGAAGTTTAAATTTAATGGAAATGTTCCTCAAAAGTGAAAGTTAACTTTTTTGAAAGTGAAAGTTAAAGACATTTCTAAGAGAAAAATTTGATGCCTGTAGAACTGCAGTTAAAGTCATACCAAAATAATTCCTTCAGGCATAAAGAAAATCATTCCAAATAGAAATATGGAAATGTTAGCAAGATTGATCAGCAAGAAAGGAACACATACATGCATAACTCTAAATAAATGTTGACTGAAAGCAAGAACCAAAAAAATCTAAATAGTAGTAACAGCTTATAGGATTCACAATGTATGTAAGATTTTAGGTTTCTGTGGCATAATGGTGGTTACCTAAATCCTAGTCTCTGGACATTTCCTCTAAAACACCATGCAAATTAAATAATAAAAGCAAAAATACTACAACCTAGAGAAAATAATCTTAGAATTGAATTTTTGCTGATCAGCAGATTGGAGTGTAACAATTTGGAAGATGTCCTTTGAACTAGGAAAGAAAGGGAAAAATAGAAGCCACTAAGCAAAATTAATACTACAGGAACATAATGAATTTTTTTAAATTTATTTATTGACACAGAGAGAGAGAGAGATCACAAGTAGTCAGAGAAGCAGGCAGAGAGAGGAGGAAGCAGGCTCCCCACTGAGCAGAGAGCCCGATGCGGGGCTCAATCCCAGGACCCTGAGATCATGACCTGAGCTGAAGGCCAAGGCTTATCCCGCTGAGGTACTCAAGTGCCCCAACATAATGAATTTTTAAATTAAAAACATTCCCTATCCCACTCTGTTTCAAAAGACACCATCATTTAAAGACATTGTACCTTACTTTATTAACAGGAAAAGCACTCATGAATTAAAAACCATAGAATGCTACTATAACCTTCAATTTTCACCTAGACACATCAGTTACTTCTGATCCAGGAAAAGATAAAAGATTTTTAAATGAATAGAGAAAACATAGTCAAAGTACTAACCAAACTACTATAATACTGAAAATATAAAAAATCAGAAAATTTTAGCTGGTAAAAATTCTACCTAAAAAAACTAACATAAAGCAGGAAAAATAGTGTAATCCTCCAACTTGAATTAAATATTTTTTAAAAAGAAAAATAAATTTATCAATCAGCTTGAATCCACAACATTAAAATGGTTTCCTATATATGTACACCCAGTATAATAGATTGTTAAGGACTAATTACCACACCATTTGTGATATGTCCTAAAAAGAGGCAGCATATGATTTGAATTAGTGAATAATATATACTTTTTTTATTCTCCCACTGTTGTGCTGTGGCAAGTATGGGGAACAAGACATGGAAGTATTGAATTCTACTCCTGAATTTTTGAAATTTGTACATTTGGAGACTGGGCAAGTATCATTGAGCACCAGGATCAGGATATAAGCAGGTGAGAATCCGACCAAGGAAACCACAGAAGCAGTGGGGAACAGGTTTATGTATGAGCTAAGTATCCAAACCCCAGGGATAGTCAGTCATCTTTGTCCCATCCAATGTTACATGCATAGCACAAATTTAAAGATACATTTAGTAAGAATTTCAAGATGGTAATCACAGAGCATTAAACTCCTAAGTGGGGTTTTGTGTGACTGCAATGGTGACATACCCATGATGTGGGCTCTGTATAGTGGCAAAGTAAATGGAAACCCTTTATTGTCCTTCTTATTGTTTTCTTAAAATTCATTTATTTATTTGAGAAAGTGAGATAAAGGGCAGGGAGGAGCAGAGGGAGAGGGATGGAATCCTTAACCACTTTCCATGCTGAGCACAGAGTCAGATGTCGGGCTCAATCCCAGGATCCTAAGATCATGATCTTAGCTGAAATCAAGAGTCTGACACTGAGCCACCCAGGTTCCCCATTTATTATTATTTAATAATGAAAGCAAATTGCACACTTTCAAAGTTTGTAACATAAGGATGAGTGGATGAAGTCTGATTAACTTTTTAATTGTTTCTATAAATTATATGTTTTGTACTAGGTAATTTTTTTCGAGAAGAAACAATCATTTCCTCAAAATATCTGGCTCAATGGCAGAATGGTTCTATAAATTGCAGGTTTTTTATTTTCTTCAAATTATAAGGATTTTAGAAGTACATGATACTACTCTACATAAGTAAGTTTGCATATGTATATATTGATAAATTTATTAGATATTTAATGTACTGTGGAATCATTTTTACTAAATTTAATTTAACTAATAAATTTGGGTATTAAACGTAATTTCATATATTTTCCCTTTTCTTTTTTTTTAAAGATTTTATTTATTTATTTGACAGAGATCACAAGTAGGCAGAAAGGCAGGCAGAGAGAGTGGGAGAAGCAGGCTCCCTGCTGAGCAGAGAGCCCGATGCAGGTTCGATCCCAGGACCCTGAGATCATGACATAAGCCAAAGGCAGAGGCTTAACCCACTGAGCCACCCAGGCGCCTTGCATTTTCTCTTTTCTTGAATATAGAACACATGAGATCACTTATCCCATGATAGATGGTAACTTTCTGTTTTCCATAATAACATAATTCTTTAAAAATAACATTGACTTACTGACAGTTGAAAAGAGATATAATACACATAGTTTCTGATCCATTTCTCTCTCTCTCTCTTTTTTTTTTTTTGCTCATGAGACCATTTTAATCGCAAGGTGTTAACATAAAAGATTAACATAAATTTCAGGTATCATGGAAATATGTACTGCAAATTCAGAAATAACCGGTATTTGTGAAACCAAATCAAGTGTTTTGAAGACTTCAAAGTACTAGATGGAATTCTTCAAAACCACTGATCCATTTCTTTCTCTTTGATTACCCAAACTAGGGTTGCTACCTGGAAGGGAAGAAGGCAGATGACAAACCTAATCACCTAACGAACTTGTTAATTATTATACTTCTGTAAATAGGCAAAGATATTTTTTGAAATGCTTTGAAATAGTTTTTGAAATGCTTTGAGCAGGATACCCTTGGTTTAGCATTATTTATGTCAAAAAGTCTTGGATCAACAAAATTATGACATATGGCTTTCTGTACAGTATTACTTACATAAGCTCTACAACATCTGGAATATAAATAGAGCTGTTTCATAACCTTTCTGCTTCCTGCTGTGAAGTAATAATCCATACACCTTGTTAGGGATCCCATTCATTACACTGGGCCAAAGATCATATGTCTGATATATGAAGGAAGGAATGCCTGGACCTCTTACAGGTTTCACCTGTGCCTCTTTATTGATTAGATCATTAAAACTGTTAATAAATCTTTTTTAAAATTTTATTTAAAGTTTAATATATAGTGTACAATTAGTCTCAGAGGCAGAGTTTAATGATTCATGAGTTGCATATAACACCCAGTGCTCAAAACCATTAATATATCTTGATAATGGTCAAGGTCTCTGATTTTTTGAGTCTGATATTACAAGACATTTGAGTTGAAACACAAATAGAAGATAAGTATCTCAAGTCCACATATTTTAAGCAACATATCCAGTGAAATTTATGAGTATTAAAACAATGCTGCTTGAGATGAAATCATTTACCTGGAAAAAGAGAAGAAATTCTTGGTGTTGATGTATGCAATTATATGTATTTAAAACATTTTAGAAGCTGTCAATTTCCTGGTCTATCGACCTTAACATCAACCCATAAAAATGTTCTTGTTTTGTATATCTTATTTTGGAAAGCAGAGAAGCATGATGTTCTGCAGATTCCATAGCACCTGTCACTCACATCAGGGACGTAAGTTTGTTCTCCATAGTGCACTTTACCTATAGTGAAGTTTTTGTCACAAATCTTGATCCTTAATAAGTAAATTCATGAAGCTTATAACTGGCACAGTACACACAATTGTAACACTGATTTCACTTAATCTTTAACCTGACATATTGCAGGTTTTACAGTAGCAGTGCTCATATTGAGACTCCATCTGTTAATGGCAGGAAACAGCATTGCTATACTCCAGGAAGCTGCCAAAAAGTGTAAATGACTTGATATGCCGCTAACTGTGGAGTTCAAGTATACTCAATGATGCTCTTTTTGAATTTATTGTTTACATGGGGATCACCTTTGAATGCAACAACTAAAAAGAATCCCTGTAGATCAGGCTTCTTAAGACATGATGGAGACAATAATAAATTATATCTTTTACTTTTAATGTGCAAAAATTCCTGTAGCATCTCTCAGAGAAGTACCTCGGCATCCTGACAGAACTATTAAACCTATTAGTTCATATCAGTGAGCTAAGTTAAGGTGCCAAATGTTTTCTTGAGCTGTACCAGAAAATGCATCCTTCAAGTCACACTACCTTGATTATATTAGTTACAGGGCTTCAAATAATCCTTCCAGGCAGGCCAAAATGGAATAATGTGCGTATTCAAAAGTAATTTATTTCTTGGAAAGTCTTCGAGAAAAGCAAAAGACACTTGTTCATAATAAACAGTGTAGTGTTTCTTGAACAGACATAGTCTTTTTCCAGGTTAGATTAATAAATACTCATTTGGCACCTACTGTGTGCCAGGAAATTTGCTGAGTGCTTTGTCTACAGATACTACAAAATATGTTTTTTGCCCTCAAATAGCACACTGATTAGGTATTGAGAATAATACATTAGCATGTAACTAAAAAGCATTCCATTAAACATAAATGTGAAAATGGAAGGGCAGGAAGGAGGGGGAAGTGAGAAAGAAAGAGAAAAGAGGGAGGGAGGGAAGGAAGGGAGGAAAGTAACATGGCAGGTTAGGATAATGAAAAGTGCAGAGAATTTTCAGTGAAACTAGTTTAAATAAAAACAGCCTTCTATATATAAATAGTTGAATGATATTGAGAAAGTTCTAGAATTGCTGTAATTTTGTTTTCTATCTGTGAAGTGGGATATATTTATACATACAGAATAGATTTATTATAGGGATTAAGTGAGATATACAAATTTATAAAATTTCATAACAGAAGGAAATTTAATGAGCTCTTTAGAGTCAGAAAAAACTTCAGGTGAAATATGATGTTTAACCTAGGTTTGAATACTAGATGTATTATTTTTGGTGCTAAAACAAATTACCACAAACTGGACAACTTAAACAACAAACATTTATTACTCACAGTTCTGAAGCTTGGAAATCCAAGATCAGAGTGCCTGCAGATCCAGTGTCTGATGAGGACCCACTTCCTCGTTTTCATATAGCCTTTTTTCCTTGTATTCTCACATGGTGGAGAGCAGGGAGAAAGAGCAAGCTTTTGCATCTCTTATAAGGATCCCATTCATGTGGGCTTTAGCCTCATAATCAATTATTATTTCAAAGGCACCACCTCCAATATCACATTGAAGTTAGGATTTCAACTTATAATGTTTAAGCTAACACATTTCAGTTCATAACACTAGGTATGGTTTAACTGGTGGAAGAGGAAGACAACCAAAGCAAAAGATACACAGGCTCCTAAAATAGCATCCTGTTTCTGAAAAGTGGAAAATACTATTCCGTGTCTCAGTACTGGCATGGATCAGCCCTGAATTTTAAAACAGAATGGTGAGAATGCAAGTAGAAAAAGATCAACAAAATAGTAGTTTCATAAATTGTAGGTTATCTTTTCTATGGATATGGTCATTTCTTATTTTTTAAGGAGTTAACCAAATCAGATCAAAACCTGTGTTTTGATTCTATAATAAAATGATCAGACATCAATGTTAAATTCTTTGGAAATACACTTACTATGAATAAAAGGTTGGCTCTTTCTTCAATGAGTGAATGCAGGTTTAAGAGACATTTTATCAATGACAGTGTAAGGGCACAATGAGACATCCCTCTACTGCAGTCCATCCTATGAGGAAAATATGAATGGTCATGTCATAAGTGATATTTTGGAGTGGTAGTGGCTTACAACATTGGAGGAAAGGCTGGGGACAGATTTAAGCACTGGTTTTCATCAAGCAAATAACTAAAGTAAATGAATACACATCATCTACCAGGTTAACTTTCCTGTAGTTATGAAATGGTCTTTTGAAAACAAAGTGGCTCTTGGGGGAAAATATACTTAGAATAAGAGCATAATTTGAAATGAATTAGAGTTACTATAAAAATGCAAAAAAAAAAAAAAAAAGAACAAAAAGCCTCAACAGAAAAGAAGACCGAAATTGAAACTGTACTTCCAATGTTTTGTGCTTATTCAAATATAGGGAGGTATGAAGTTTCTGTCCTATAACATGAGATTTTATAAGACTCTTAAATTACTATTTACAATGTTGAAATATAATGTATATTAAAAGAAAAAATACTAATAGAAAAAATACTAATCAGGTATGTAGGCATATTGAAAGAACAAGTGAAGTATGTGATTTTGTTATTTCTGTTTGGGTAAAATGATTAATTGAAGGCATTGGTGCTAGTTTTAAAAACCTGGAGAAATAAGGAATGATGATGAAGGAATGCTTCATATTTTGACATTGTTTCATCTTTTTCAGAAAAAAAAGCAAAAATGAGATTTATAATAAAATTCAGATAATCCTTTCAGTATTTTTATGATAGTAAAGAAAATGCTAACTACAATAACAGGGTAAACATTTAATTGTGTGCTGTTGAATTTGAATTAATTAATTTTGATCTTTGCTAATTGACTTATTTTTAAAGTGAAGTTAAACTAAGATGAAAATAGAAAGAGTCTAAACTTGTGAAATAAATCTCCTAAAAAGAGAATTCTCTACAATATCCAATTTGTATTAAGATTTATTCTTTCTAACATGTATCTTATAGGAAACACATTTAATTTTTTAATTTTTTTTAAATTTGTATATAGTGGACACAATGTTATGTTAGTTTCAGGTGCAAAATGTAGTGATTCAATTTCTCTATACATTATACTGTGCTCACTGCAAGTGTAGCTACCATCTGTCACCATAAAATGTTATTACAATATCATTGACAATATTCCCTATACTGTGCTTTTTATTTCCATGACTTGTTGTTGTTATTGTTGTTATTATTATAATTATTATTTATGCAGGGCTTGAACTCATGACCCTGAGATCAAGACCTGAGCTGAGATCAAAAGTCTGATTTTTAACCTACTGAGCCACCCAGGCACCCTTACCATGACTTAGTTATTCCATAACTGGAAGCCTATATTTCCCTCCCCTCCCCACCCATTTTGTCCATACCCATAACTGCCTCCCCCTTTCCCTGCAACCATTAATTTGTTTTCTGTAATTATATGTCTGATTCTGCTTTTGGCTTATTCGTTCATTCATTTGTTTTGTTTTTTAGATTCCACATATGAGTGAAATCATATGGTATTGGTCTTTCTCAGTCTGACTTATTTCACTTAGTATAATACCCTCTAGGTCCATCCATATTATGGCAGGTGGCAAGATCTCATTCTTTTTTATGTCTGTATAAAATTCCACTTCATATGGAATTTTATGTATATTCTTTCATCTTTCAATGGACATTTAGGTTGCTTCCATATCTTTGCTATTATAAAGAATGCTGCAATATGTATAGGGCATATGTATTCCTTTGAATTAGTGTTTTCGTGTTCTTTGGATAAATACCCAGTAGAAAAATTGCTGGATTATAGGCTAGTTCTATGTTTAATTTTTTGTGGAGCTTCCATGCTGTTTTTCACAGTTGCTGTGCCAATATATATTCCTGCCAACAGTGCATGAGGGTTCCTTTTTCTCCACATCTTGCCAACACTTTTTTATTTCTTGTGTTTTTCTTGTATTTTATCCATTCTGATAGGAGTGAGTGGTTTTGTTTGCATTTCCCTGATGATTAATGATGTTAAGCATCTTTTCATGTGACTGTTGACCATCTGTATGTCTTCTTTGGAAAAAATGCCTATTCAGGTATTTTGTCCATTTTTAAAATGGATTATTTGTTTTTTTGTGTGAGTTGTATAAGCTCTCTATATATTTTGGATATTAACTCCTTGTCAGTTATATAATTTGTATTCAACAATATATTAGAGGAATCATTCACCATGATCAAGTGGCATTTATTTCTGGGATGTAAGTGTGGTTCAATATTCACAAATCAGTCATTGCAATATACCAAATCGATAAAGCAAAGAATAAAAATCATATAATTATCTCAATAGATGTAGAAAAAGCATTTGACAAAATTCAACATCTGTTCATCATAAAAATTCTCAACAAAGTAGGTTTAGAGTGAACATAACTCTATCTAACATCATACTCAATGGTGAAAAACAGAGTTTTTACTTTAAGATAAGAGAACAAGACAAGGAAGTCAGCTCTCACTACTTTTATTCAACATAGTACTGTAAGTCATAGCCATAGCAATCAGACAAGAAAAAAAAAGAGACATCCATATTGGTAAGGAAGAAGTTGAACCTTCACTATGTACAGATTACATTTAATTATATGGAGAAAACCCTAAAGACTCAATCAGAAAACTACTAGAAGTAATAAAGGAATTCAGTAAAGTTGCAGGATATGAAATACCCAGAAGTTGTAGTATTTCTATACACTAATAACAAAATAGCAGGAAGAGAAGAAAATTATTCCATTTATTATTACACCTAAAAAAAAATACATTTTGATAACATGTTAAATTTGGGATTTAATAAAAATATATATAGTCAGTATTTTAAAAATACAAAACACAAATTAATTTTACATCAATGCATTCCACAAAGTTATTTTGGTTTAATTATAAATGTATTTATGAATTCATAGATACAGTTCTCTTTTACAAGGCACCTTTAATTAGTTGCTTTGAAAAGGCTATTCACTTTATAGAATGATAGCTGAACTGTCAAATTAATTTTCCTGATTCAAACATTTGCAGCTTCAGTTTTGTCAACAAGTGAAAACTTACTATTTATTATGAATTTTAAATTCTATGTAAAGCCCTGATATATTTTTAATAACAAACTACATTCCAAAATTATTGTATTAAATTCATTCAGCATTATCTATCATATTACTTCAAATATATGAAAATTAGTGAATTGTTTCTTTAATTTTCTATACTTAATTGCAGACCTGTTTAACTCAAAGGACTACTCTCAAAGTGAGAGAGTACATTTCTAGAAGAACTGACCCTTATTAACTCACTCATGCATTCTTTCATTCACAAATAAAGTACACAACATTGAGGTGAAAAATACAGTGTCCCTGACTTCAGAAAAGTAAAAGAATATCTTATGTACATTTATTTGGTTGTGTAACTTTAATGTTTTTAAGTATGTAAGTCTTTATTCTTTTCACGTTAAGAAAGTAAGACAGTGTCATGGGTTTATTACTAAAATGTTCTTGGCCTTCTACCTCTGCAACTCCCTTGTTTTTTGTGTCCTTTGGACTCTGGCTGAAATGCTACTACTGTCTGGCACCATCTCCTAGACATATATACCAGAGTCTTATAGGTCCTGTGTGCTTTCTATCCAGTAATTCCCCTCTGAACCTGTCTGGTTGAAACACATCAATTCTTGGCATCTACAGATTAGGTCACATTTGTATTTGGGACTATAATAGGCTTGCTTTTTACATTAATATCACAATTATAAAAGTTGAAATGTATATCAAAAATAACATCTTGCCAGTATAAGGTAAAATAAGTGAAATTTAAAGACATTAGTTTTGAGTATAAGTTTAAAGTGTGTTTAGTTTTGTAAGAAAGCTCCAAACTGTCTTTCAAAGTAGCTGTATCATTTTGCATTCCAAATAACAATGAATGAAAATTTTTGTTGCCCTTCATTTTGCCAGCATTTGGCCAGTATTTTCTATTTTGGCTCTTCTAATAGCTAATGGCTATATAATTGTTGTTTTAATTTGCATTTTCCTGATGACTCCACGATATGGAACACCTTTTCATATGATTATTTGTCATCTTTTTGCTTAGATTTCTAAGGTCTCTGACCCATTTTCAAGTTTTTGTTTTCTTATTGTTGAGTTTTTGAAATTCTTTAAAAGTTTGGATAACATTCCTTTAACATCATATGTGTATTTTGCAAATATTTTCTCCCAGTCTGTGGCTTGTCTTTTTCTTTGGACATCATCTTTTGCAGAGGAGTTTTTAATTTTAATTATGTCCAATTTATCAATTATTGCTTTTGTGAATCATGCCTTCGTTATTAAATATATAGCCATTATCATACCCAAGGTCATATAGGTTTTCTCTAATGTTATCTTCCAGGAATTTTTCAATTTACATTTAAATCCATGATCCATTTTGAATTAATTCTTGTTAAAAGATATAAAGTTTATGTCTAGATTGTTTTGTTTTGTTTTGCATGTGTATATCCAATTGTCCCAGCACCATTTTTTTGTTTGTTTTGTTTTTCTTAGATTATTTATTTATGTGAGAGAGAGAGAGCAGGGGGATGGGCAGAGGGAGAGGAAGAAGCTGACTCACCATTGAGCAGGGAGCCCAATGCAGGGCTGGATCCAGGATCCTGAGATCATGACCTGAACTGAAGGCAGATACTTAACTAACTTATTTACCCAGGTGCCCCTCCAGCACCATTTGCTGAAAAGACTATCTTTGCCTCATTGTAGTTCCTTCACTCCTTTGTCAAAAATCAGTTGACTTTATTTATGTGGGTCTATTTCTGGTATGCCTATCCTTTTTCATTGATCTACTTGTGTACTGTTTCACCAATACCACACCATCGTGATTACTGTAGCTTTACATTAAGTATTAAAGTCAGTTAGTTTCAATTCTCCAACTTTGTTTTTCTCCTTCAATACTGTGTTGGCTATATTGATCCTTTTGCCTTTGCATATAAGCTTTAGAATCAGTTTATTTATATTCATAAAAATAACTGCTGGGATTTTGATTGAGATGCATGGAATCTCAAAATCAATTTTGAAAAAACTGCCATCTTGACAATATTGAGTCTTCCTATTCATGAACATGGGATATCTTATTTATTAAATTCTTTGACCACATCCATCATAAAAATACGGTTTTCCTCACATAGATCCTATACATACTTTTTTCTTTTTTTTTACATTAACATATAATATATTATTTGTTTCAGGGGTACAGTTCTGTGTATCATCAGTCTTACACAGTTCACAGCACTCACCATAGCACATACCCTCCCCAGTGTCCATAACCCAGTCACCCAATTCCTTCCCCTCCTCTCCAACAACTCTCAGTTCCCTGAGATTAAGAGTCTCTTATGGTTTGTCTCCCTCCCCAGTCCCATCTTGTTTCAATTTTCCCTCCCTTCCTCCCACCCCTGCCCTGCCTCTTATATTCCTCATATCAGAGATCATACGACTAAATATCAGAGAGATCATATATGATATTTGTCTTTCTCTGATTGACTTATTTCACTTAGCATAATACTCTCTAGTTCCATCCATGTCATTGCAAATTGGGGTTTTTTGATGTCTGCATAGTATTGCAAGATTTGGGGTTTTTTGATGTCTGCATAGTATTCCATAGTGTGTGTGTGTGTGTGTGTGTGTGTGTGTGTATCAATCACACATATTCTTTATCCATTCATCTGTTGATGGACATCTAGACTCTTTCCATAGTTTCTATTGTGGACATTGCTGCTATAAACATTAGAGTGCATGTGCCCCTTCGGATCACTACATTTGTATCTTTAGGGTAAATACCCAGTAGTGCAATTGCTCGGTTGTAGGGTAGCTCTATTTTCAACTTTTTGAGGAACTTCCATACTGTTTTCCGGAGTGGCTGCACCACTTTGCATTCCCACAGCAGTATAGGAGAGTTCCCTTTTCTCTGCATCCTCACCAAAACCTGTCCTTTCCTGACTAATTTTAGCCATTCTGACTGGTCTGAGGTAGTATCTCATTGGGGTTTTGATTTGTATTTCCTTGAGCACTTTTTCATGTGCCTGATGGCCATTTGGATGTCTTCTTTGCAGTAATGTCTGTTCATGTCTTCTGCCCATTTCTTGATTGAATTATTTGTTCTTTGGGTGTTGAGTTTGATAAGTTCTTTATAGACTTTGGATACTAGCCCTTTACCTGATATGTCATTTGCAAATATTTTTTTCCCATTCTTTCAGTTGTCTTTTGGTTTTGTTGACTGTTTTCTTTGCTGTGCAAAAGCTTTTGATCTTGATGAAGTCCCAATAGTTCATTTTTGTCCTTGATTCCCTTGCCTTTGGCCATGTTTCTTTTTTTTTTTTAAATTTCTTTTCAGCATAACAGAATTCATAGTTTTTGCACCACACCCAGTGCTCCATGCAATTCGTGCCCTCCACAATACCCACCACCTGGCTCCCCCAACCTCCCACCCCCTGCCCCTTCAAAACCCTCAGGTTGTTTTTCAGAGTCCATCGTCTCTCATGGTTCATCTCCCCCTCCAATTTCCCTGAACTGCCTTCTCCTCTCCATCTCCCCATGTCCTCCGTGTTATTTGTTATGCTACGCAAATAAGTGAAACCATATGATAATTGACTCTCTCTGCTTGACTTATTTCACTCAGCATAATCTCTTCCAGTCCCGTCCATGTTGCTACAAAAGTTGGTTATTCATCCTTTCTGATGGAGGCATAATATTCCATAGTGTATATGGACCACATCTTCCTTATCCATTCATCCGTTGAAGGGCATCTTGGTTCTTTCCACAGTTTGGCGACCGTGGCCATTGCTGCTATAAACATTGGGGTACAGATAGCCCTTCTTTTCACCACATCTGTATCTTTGAGGTAAATACCCAGTAGCACAATTGCAGGGTCATAGGGAAGCTCTATTTTGGCCATGTTTCTAGGAAGAAGTTCCTGTGGCTGAGGTCGAAGAGGTTACTGCCTGTGTTCTCCTCAAGGATTTGCATGGATTCCTGTCTCATATTGAGGTTTTTCATCCACTGGAGTCTATTTTTGTGTGTGGTGTAAGGAAATGGTCCAGTTTCATTCTTCTGCATGTGGTTTTCCAATTTTCCCAACAGCATTTGTTGAAGAGACTGTCTTTTTTCCACTGGACAGTCTTTCCTGCGTTGTCGAAGATTAGTTGACCATAGAGTTGAGGGTCTATTTATGGGCTCTCTATTCTGTTCCACTGATCTATGTGTCTGTTTTGGTTTTTGTGCCAGTACCATACTGTCTTGATGATTACAACTTTATAATAGAGCTTGAAGTCTGGAATTGTGATGATGCCAACTTTGGTTTTCTTTTTCATTCCTCTGGCTATTCAAGGTCTTTTCTGATTCCATATAAATTTTAGGGTTATTTGTTCCATTTCTTTGAAAAAAGTTGATGGTATTTTGATAGGGATTTTATTTATTGTGTAGATTGTTCTAGGTAGCATAGACATTTTTACAGTATTTGTTTCACAATATTTGTTCTTCCAATCCATGAGCATGGAACATTTTTCCATTTCTTTGTGTCTTCCTCAATTTCTTTTATGAGTATTCTATAGTTTTCTGAGTACAGATTCTTTGCTTCTTTGGTTAGGTTTATTCCTAGGTATCTTATGGTTTTGGGTACAATTGTGAATGGGATTGAATCCTAAATTTCTCTTTATTCTGTATTGTTGGTGGTGTATATAAATGCAACTGATTTCTGTGCATTAATTTTATATCCTGACACTTTACTGAATTCCTGTATGAGTTCTAGCAGTTTTGAAGTAGAGTCTTTTGGGTTTTCCACATAAAGTATCATACCATCTGCAAAGAGTGAGAGTTTGATTTCTTCTTTGCCAATTTGTATGCTTTTTATTTCTTTTTGTTGTCTGATTGCTGAGGCTAGGACTTTTAATACCATGTTAAATAGGTGGTAACAGTGGACAGCCCTGCTGTGTTATTGACCTTAGGGGATAAGCTCTCACTTTTTCTCCATTGAGAATGATATTCACGGTGGGTTTTTCATAGATGGCTTTGATGATATTGAGGTATATACCCTCTATCCCTACACTGTGAAGAGTTTTGATCAAGAAGGGATGCTGTACTGTACTTTGTCAAATGCTTTTTCAGCATCTATTGAGAGTATCATATGGTTCTTGTTCTTTCTTTCAATAATGTATTGTATCACATTGATTGATTTGCAGATGTTGAACAAACCTTGCAGTCCAGGAATAAATCCCACTTGATCATGGTGAATAATCATTTTAATGTACTGTTAGGTCCTATTGGCTTGTATTTTGATGAGAATTTTTGCTTCTGTGTTCATCAAGGATATTGGTGTGTAATTCTTTTTGATGGGGTCTTTTCTGGTTTAGGGTTCAAGTTAATGCTGGCCTCATAAAATGAGTTTGGAAATTTTCCTTCCATTTCTATTTTTGGGAACAGTTTCAGGAGAATAGTATTAATGCTTTAAATGTTTGGTAGAATTTCCTGGGAAGCCATCTGACCCTGGGCTCTTGTTTTTTGGGAGATTTTTGATGACAGCTTCAGTCTCCTTACTGGTTATGGGGTCTGTTCAGGTTTTCTATTTCTTTCTGGCTCAGTTTTGGTAGTTTATACATCTTTAGGAATGCATCCATTTCTTCCAGATTGTCAAATTTGCTGGTTCATAGTTGCTCGTAATATGTTCTTATAATTATATTTCTTTGCTGTTGGTTGTGATCTCTCCTCTTTCATTCATGATTTTATTAATTTAGGTCCTTTCTTTTTTCTTTTTGATAAGTCTGGCCAGGGGTTTATCAATCTTATTAATTCTTTCAAAGAACCAGCTCCTAGTTTCATTGATCTTGTTCTGATGTTCTTTTGGGTTCTATTTTATTGATTCCTACTCTCGTCTTTATTATTTCTCTTCTCCTGCTGGGTTTAGGTCTTATTTACTGTTCTTTCTCCAGCTTCTTTAGGTGTAGGGTTAGATCGTATACCTGAGAGCTTTCTTGTTTCTTGAGGAAGACTTGTATTGCTATATATTCCCTCTTGGGACCACCTTTACTGTATCCCAGAGATTTTGAACAGTTGTGTTTTCTTTTTTTTTTTTTTTTCATAGCAGCTGTTTATTGAAAGTTTCAAACTGAGTTATCAGAACAGTTGTGTTTTCTTTTTCATTTGTTCCCATGAATTTTTGTATTCTTTAATTTCCTTGTTGACCCATTCATTCTTGGTAGGATGCTCAAAGATTTGAGTTCTTTCCAACTTTCCTCTTGTGGTTGAGTTATAGTTTCAAAGCTTTGTGGTCTGAAGATATGCAGGGGATGATCCCAATCCTTTGGTACAGTTGAGACCTGATATGTGATCCAGCATCTGATCTATTCTGGAGAATGCTCCATGTGCACTAGAGAAGAATGTGTATTTTGTTGCTTTGGGATAGAATGTTCTGAATATATCTGTGATGTCCCATCCGGTCAAGTGTGTCATATAAAGTCTTTATTTCCTTGTTGATCTTTTTGCTTAGATGATCTGTCCATATCAGTGAAGGGGGTGTTAAAGCCTCCTATTATTATTGTATTATTGTCCATGTGTTTCTTTGATTTTGTTGTTAATTGGTTTATATAATTGGCAGCTTCCTTGTTAGGGGCATAGATATCTACAATTGTTAGATCTTCTTGTCGGACAGACCCTTTAAGTATGATATAGTGTCCTTCCTCATCTCATACTATAGTCTTTGGCTTAAAATCTAATTTATCTGATAAAAGGATTTCCATCCCAGGATTCTATACATATTTTGTTAGATTTGTACCTAATTATTATTTTTTTGTTGGTAATTTAAACGGTGCTGTGTTCTTAATTTCACATTCTACTTTTTCATTGCTGGTTTAAGAAAGTGATTGATTTTTATATTCATCTTGTATCCTACAACCTTGCCATAATTGATAGTTCCAGGAGTTTTTTTTTTTTAATTCTTTCAGATTTTTCACATAGATGATCATGTCATCTGTGAATGACATTATTTCTGCCTTCCTAATCTGTATATATTTATTTCCTTTTTTATTTTTT
Source organism: Mellivora capensis (assembly GCA_004024625.1). NCBI lineage: Eukaryota > Metazoa > Chordata > Mammalia > Carnivora > Mustelidae > Mellivora > Mellivora capensis. Next base: position 72,063 of record PISX010003075.1, read on the forward strand.
AAAGTTTTATTTATTTATTTAAGGGGGGAGAGAAAGAGAGAGAGAGTCAACACAAGCAGAGAGAAGGAGCAGAGGGAGAGGGAGAAGCAGAGCCCCTGCTGAGCAGAAAGCCTGATGTAGGGCTTGATCCTAGGATACTGAGATCATGACCTGAACCAAAGACAAACACTTAACCGACTGAACCACCCAGGTGTCCCCCTTTTACTTTCTTGTTGTGTTAGCCAGAGCCTTCAGTATAATATTTAAAGGGAATGATGGAGTGGTAAGTGGCATCCTTGCCTTATACTTGATCTTTGTGGGAAAGCTTCTGGTTGTCCACCAGAAGCTATTAAATATGATGTTGCTTGTAGGTAGACAGATTTTATCAATTTGAGGAAATTCCCTATTCTTAGTTTACTGAGAGTTTTTATCATAAATCATGGTTGGAATTTGTCAAATGCTTTTTCTCTATCTATTAATGATTATGGAATTTTTCTTCTTTAGCGTGTTGATTGATGGATTATGGTAATTGATTTTCAAACACTGAACCATCCTTGCATGCTTATTCCAGCATACCTGGGATAAATACCACTTGGTCATGGTGTATAATTCTTTTTATATATTATTGGATTTAACTTGCTAATATTTTATTGAAGACTTTTGCATTTATTATAGATATTGGTCTGTAGTTTTCTTTGCTTATAAAATCTTTGTCTGACTTGGAAATGAAGGTAGTGCAGGCCTTAAAGAATGAATTAGGAAGTATTCTGTCTGGTTCTGCTTTCTGAAAGAGATTATAAAGTGTTGATATAATTTCATCCTTAATTATTTGGTAGAATTGACCTGTAAACAATCTGGGCATATTTTCAATTTTGGAAGGCTAATTATTTGTTCAATTTCTTTCATAGATAATAGGCTTACAATTATTAAAAAATTGGTTTTTTTTGCATGTGAGTTTTGGAAAATTGTTTTTTTCAAGTAATTGGTCCATTTCATCTAGGTTATCAAATTTGTGGTCAGAGAGTTGCTTATAATGTTTCTTTATTATCTTTTTAACATACCTAGGGTAGCTAGTGATGTGCCCTCTTTCATTTGTGCTGTTAGTAATTCATGTCCTCTCTCTCTCTCTTTTTTTTTACTTAGCTTTGCTAAAGATTTATCTAATTTATTGATCTTTTAAAGAATCAGCTTTTGGTTCAGTGATTGCTCTATTGATTTAATCTTTAAATTTCATTGATTTCCATTCTCATTATTATTTCATTTCTTCTGCTTACTTTGGATTTCATTTGCTCTTCCTTTTCTAGTTTCCCTGGTGGCAACTCAGATGACTGATTTGGGGTCTTTCTTCTTTTCTAATGTATGCATTTAATATAAATTTCCTTCTAAGCATTAATTTCACTGCATCTCAGAAATCTTTATAACTTGTGTTTTAATTTTCATTTAGTTTACAATATATCTTAATTTCTTTTGAGATTTCTTCTTTGGCTTATGTATTACATAGAACTGTGTGTTTAATTTCTATGTATTCAGGGATTTTCCAATTATTATTCTGTTACTGATTTCTAGTTTAATTCCATGTGGTCCAAGAGCAGACATTATATGTTTTCCATTTTTTAAAATTTGTTAAGGTGGGTTTTTATGGCCCAGAATGTGGTCTGTCTTGGTAAATATTCCATGTAGTTTTGAGAAGAATGCATATTCTGTTCTTGTTGAATGAAGTAGCTAATAGTTGTTGATATATCCTGTTGATAATGTTATTGAGTTTGTCTGTGTCTTTACTGATTTTGCGCCTGCTGAATCTGTCCATTTCTGATAAAGGGGTGTTAAAAGTTCCAAGTATAATAGTGGATTCTTCTGTTTCTCTTTGCTTTTCTATTAGTACTTCCCTCATGTAGTTTGACTTTCTGTTGTTAAATTCATACAGCTTAAGGATTATATGTCTTCTTAGACAATTGACTCCTTTATCATTATTTAATGACCTATTTTATCCATGATAACTTTCTTTGCTTTGAAGTCTGCTCTCTCAAATTATATAGCTATCCTATTTTTTTCAACTAGTGTTAGCATGGCATATTTTTCTTCATCCACTCTATATATGTCTTTATATTTAAAATGGATTTTTAAACATATAGTTGCATTGTTTTTTTATCCATTCTGATAATCTCTTTTAATTGATGCATTTAGATAATTGTCAAAGCATTTCTGATATTGTTTAATATATAAAGTATTTGTTGCTGTTTTCAATTTGTTGCCTTTGATTTTTATTCCTATTTTTCTCTTCCACTCTTTCTCTACCTTTTACAGTTTTAGTTGAACATTTTATATGATTCCATTTCTCTCCTTTCCTAGCTTATTGGTTATAATTTGTTTACTTTTTTTCATCATTGCCTTAGAGTTTGCAATATAATTTAAAACTAGTCCAACTCCATTTTCAAAGAACACTTTACTACTTCATACATAGCGTGAGTGCCTTATAGTTACAAAATAATCCTAATCCTCTCTCCTATCCCTCATATTATTTTAATATTTATCTCATTTATGTATAAACACATATAAGCATATGTGTATGTTTGTGTGTGTAATATATGTATAAGCATAAATAATTAAATACATTGTTGGTATTATTACTTTGAACAAGTTGTTATCTGTTAGATCAGTTAAGAACTGGAAAAATGTGTTTTAATTTTACCTTCACTTGGTCCTTCTTCAGTGCTCTTCCTTTCTTTATGTAGATCTGAGTTTCTAACCTATATTATTCTCCATGTTTCTAAAGAACTTCTTTTTAACATTTGTGCAAAGCAGGTCTACTTGCAATAAATTCCAACAAATTTTGATTATCTGAGAAAGTATTTCTCCTTCTGTGTTGAAGGATAATATTGCAGGGTAAAGAATTCTGTGTTGGTAAGTTTTTTTAAATTCTTGTAACACTTTAAATATTTAATCTTTTTTGCTTGCACGGGTTCTTTGAAGAAGTCAGATGTAAGTTTTATCTTTCCTTTGTAAATAAGTTTATTCCCTTCTCCAGTTTCAAGATTTTTTTAATCTTTGATTATTGCTAATATGAGAATATTCTTGGTATAGTTTTTTTTTTTCTTTGACATTTATTCTCCTATGTGTTCGTTGAGCTTCCCAGGTTTGTGGTTTGGTGTCCGACATTAATCTGTGGAAATTCTCAGTCATTGTTATTTCAAATATTTCTTCTCTTTCTCTCTTTTCTTTTCCAGTATTCCCATTTCATGTATGTTGTGCCTTTTGTAGCTCTCTAACAGCTGTTCAATATTTTTGCTTTTTTAATTTTCAGTCTTTGTTCTATTTGTTTTTCAGTTTTTTGAAGTTTCTTTTTTTATAAATGTTTATTTTTTTTAGATTGTATTATTTATTTGACAGAGAGAGAGAGAGATAGGCAGAGAGGCAAGCAGAGAGAGAGAGGAGGAAGCAGGCTCCCCGTTGAGCAGAGAGCCCGATGTGGGGCTCAATCCCAGGACCCTGGGATCAGGACCGGACCTGAAGGCAGAGGCTTTAACCCACTGAGCCACCCAGGTGCCCCAGTTTTTTGAAGTTTCTAATAAGGTATTCTTAAAATCAGAGATTCTTTCCCCAGCCATATATAATCTATTAATAAGCTCATAAAGATATTTTTCATTACTGTTAAAGGGCTGTTTAGCTCTAGCACTTTTTTGTTCCTTTCTTAGGATTTCGATCTCTGTTTATATTGCTCATCTGTTCTTGTATGTGATCTAATTTATCTAGAGCTTTAGTATGTTAATCATAATGGTTTTAAAATTTCTATCAGATAATTCTAACATCTCTGCCATGTCTGGTTCTGATACTTTCTGTCTCTTCAAATTGTGCTTTGCTTTTTTACCTCTTAGTATGCTTTTTAAATTTTTTCTTGAGAGCCAGAAATGATATACTCAGCAAAAGGAACTGTTGTAAACAGGCCTTCAGTAATATGGAGAGGGGTGGGGGGAGTAGTCCTATTACTAGGACTCAGTCTCCTGTAAACCTACGCTTCTGGACTTTGAACTTCACAGATGTTTCTCAGGTTTGCCTCCCCTGCCTGCCAGGTGGGACAGGATGGCTAGAGTTGGTATTTCCCCATCTCCCTGGTCATTAGGTTCTGATTAACTAGTTTCTCCTGAAAGCAGGTATTGTTAAGAAGAACAGAATGCTCTGATATATTTCACAATGGTCCCTTTTTCTCTCCCCATTCTGAGAATAAGAAGGGATTTTTCTCTGATATTTACCATTGGAACCTAATAGAACTCCTGGAGGCAAACTCATAAAATTGTGAGGGCACTTGATGACTGGAACCTCTCAGAGCTTTTAACTCTTAGGGTTGTCTACCCTGAGCCTTCAGCAATTTGTCAGTTACAGTTCAGGTTATCATACCCCAGCACAGCTTCCCATAGTGGTCTTTGCCTGTGTGTCTCTGCTCCAGTAAGCTGTGACTCACTTTATGTACTTTTCTCTTCAATCTTGGGGTAGTGGTTTGCTTTGTGTCCTCCTCTCTCTTCGGGATTTAAGGAGTGTTGTTCATTTTTTAATATGTTCAGCTTTTTACTTGTTGGGCTACCAATCTCTTAAAACACAGAACCTCATCATAGTGTTTCTATTCTTTATACTCTGGAAAATATAACACTTTTTGGATGCCATGTTTTCTTCCTTTTTTTGCTGCCATAATGTGTTCTCATGTGAATTTTTCATTAAGCAACATTATGAAAGACGTGTACTGTCTGAATCTTTGTGTATCTAAAAGTGTTTTCATCTTATCCTTATAGTTGGTGGATATTTTGATGGTACTATAGTTGTAGACCCTAAATATATTTTGCTCACAATTTTGTAGCTAATATTTTATTTTCTTTGGTTAAATTGTATTATTAATGAGAAATTAGATATAATACAATTCTCATTAATTTTTTTTCTGATAGCATGTTGTTATATGGTTTTCTTTTGAAACTTTACAATAATACGTGTTGTTCAGACTTCTGTCTTTGAATATTGGATTTACTCTGTCAATTTAAACTAATAATTTTTATCTCCTCTCAAATTAATTGAAGGTACTTTCAATTTATCAGGCTTTGTGGTGTAGCTACAGTTTACTCCTCTTTTTACTGAACAGTTTTATCCAACTCAAAGGATTTACTTGATTCCAAACACTTAGATGGACTTTCATTCTAAGGCATCTTAAAACTTTTGATATCATATATATTGATCATTTTCTTAATTTCATTCTTAGGATGGGTTTTAATCTGCTTTTTATTGACCACAGGTTTTCTCAGTTTTATTTGTAAGTATTGGGGATGAGAAAGATGAGAAACTTGTCTCCTCCAACTTTTAAGGTTCTAAAACTTGGAGGCTCTCTTTCCCTTTTGTTTCTTGTTTGTAAAGTTGCCAGTTTTTTCCTGATTCTTTCCTTCAGTTGCCTTGACAAATAGCACATTGAGATAAAAAAAAATTTAGTGTACACTTCAGTGTTAGCTTTCCCCAGTTGCTTTAGCAATGTTCTATAACAAATTATAGATACTGTTATAGTTCTATAACAAACTATAACAGCATTCTATAACAAATGGCTATTTGCAAGTAATAAGTAACAATATTTTATGAATTACCAAATGACTGATAGACTTTATCTAAAAATTTCCATAAATAATAGGTATCTTTTTTAATCAACCAACATTATTGTCACTATTTTTAGTAACAGAACCTCTCTTTACTATAGAGAATGAATTTTTTATAGTTTGGGAGGTAGGGCTCAACCTATTTCTTCTTCTTTTTTTTAAGATTTTATTTATTTGACAAAGAGAGACACAGAGAGAGAGGGAACACAAGCAGGGGGAGTGAGAAAGGCAGAAGCAGGTTCTCTGCCAAGCAGGGAGCCCAATGTGGGGCTCAATCCCAGGACCCCAGGATCACCAGGACCCCAGGATCATGACCTGAGCCAACAGCAGATGCTTAACGACTGAGCCACCCAGGCACCCCAACCTACTTCTTTCTATTAGAACAAATGGCAGCCAGTGTTACCCTGCATTTGCCAAAGAATTTCATCTCCCTGGCTCCAGTGATAAGTTCATTTGCAAAGAAACACCTAACATGGTCAAGGCATCCATGCGTGGAAGGAGAACAAAGTCTTATTATATGGTTTTAAAGTTTTGGATACTAAGTTAATTCTAGTCTTTCCAAGATACTAATACACTCTGAGAATTTAATAGCGGTTTGTTGATGATTTACCTTAAGAAACTTGACATAACTGCCAGAAATTATTCAAACTCTATAAAATCATATATATCTGCTATGTTGTTATTACTACTAAATAAATATCTATTACCTTTCTATCATTTTATATACATTATACACTTTAAAATAATTATTTCTTATTTTCGTCTGAAATTTAGCCTTATTTAATCACAGTTTTACTAATGAAATGTTTCAGGTAATTGCCCATATCTGCATAACTTATAATAGGCAGAAGTAGAGCTTTGAACCTAGGTTTATGAGGCATCAAATTATTTACTATACATAAGCATACTGTTTTTGCTTTATTATTCTATGACTTTTAGTATCTTCTCCATTTTATCTGAAAAAATAATTTGCATACAGCCAGTAACCTCAAGTGTAGAGAAGTCTCACAACCTAACATCATATTTGGTAAATGCTGAATATTTTGCTTAAAGATTAACAATTCTTTAAAAAAAAAACCAAAAAAAAAACCCCACTTCTGTTCTTTACCCATAGATAACAATATTTTAGGACATGCAAAATACTAAGGTTGAAATACTACACATTAAAATACAAGAAAACAAGATATGAATAAACTGAAGTTTGTGGAAAAATTCTATGAGAATCATATTAAAATGGCTGATCTGAAATTTCACTAGTATAAAAGAGTGGATAGACTTGGCTGAAATAGATATTATTTCTGTGACTTGTTGTATATATATATCTGAGAAGTTAATCTTTCCTACCTTTGTATTAAAAAGGAATGGACAACTAATGAGTCATTGAATACTACGTCAAAAACTAATGATGTACTACTATATGTTGGCTAATTGAATTTAAAGAAAAAATTAAAAAATAAAAATGTTTATACACTAAAAGGAGTGGACATATTATAGGACATTATATATTTATTATTTCTCTCTATCCTTCATTGTTAGCAGTGTATTTTCTTGTCCAGCAAAACTGAAATATTTGTAAATAAAGACAAATGTTTCCCTAATAATAATCACTCACTCTATGCCTTTTTCATGCTAGACACATGACATTTTATTTTCTAATTATTTTTGACATTTTAGTTTGTTTAGTATTGAAATCAACTGTAATGTACTTACTATGATCCCTTATTTACAATGGTAAAATGAGGCAGAGAACAAAAAAATTTATCCTATCTCAGAAATGGTAAGCACCAGAGATGGATTGGTAGCCACACAGTATATCTCCAGACTCTAAATGCTTAACCACCATTCTCTATTTCCATGTCATTAAAGCTAAGAGTGATTTTAACATGATTCTTTCTATTGTTTTGAGAAAATTAACTCAGAGTTCTTTTTTTTTTAAGATTTTATTTATTTATTTGACAGAGAGATCACACGTAGGCAGAGAGGTAGGCAGAAAGAGAGGAGGAAGCAGGCTCCCTGCAGGGCTTTGGGGCTTGATTTGGGGCTTGATCCCAGGACCCTGGGATCATGACCTGAGCCAAAGGCAAAGGCTTTAACCCACTGAGCCACCCAGGTGCCCCTAACTCAGACTTCTTGACATCAACATGCAAAGCAAAATGACTACAGGTAAAAGTAACATTTAACCATGTCACTCAGACTCACATAAAATTCCCTATGCTTTTTATATAGTGGGAGAAAAAGTATAATGAAACATCGTATTTAAAATTAAAGACATAAAGCAATGCCCAAACATTATTTTCTTATTTAAATTTAATCATCATGTAAAGAAACTTAATGTAAAACGTATTCCATTAGATCAGACTTGCAAGTAAAAAGCTAAGAAATTATATGTAATGGTGCTGGACCATCAGATTCAATTAATTTTTTCTACTCTAAGAAAATTGGCCACAGGTCTAAGGCTCAATCTATTTTTTCATCCATTGCATTAATCATGTAATCTCTGTATTAATTTTTAGATATCCTAGTGTAAAAAGAGAAAGCTAGACTTAAATATCTGGGGAAAAATTTAAAGAAATAAACTTTCTGTGCAAAATAAAATAATCAAAATACCTTTTGCAGACACATATAAGAATTGGTGGTATTACTAACAAGAGAAGTGACAGACTTTAATTATCAAGATTTGGAAGAATAACAGGATGAATTTGTATAGCTCCTTAAAATTTATGGAGCATTTTCTCATATATTATCTCATTTTACGTAATCCTTACAACCTTCAGAGAGATCAGCCAGGCACATTTTAACAATGAACTAGGGCAATCCTTATAAAAATTAGAACAATAGCTCTTTCTAGTTTTCCTAAGCCAAGGTCTGTTAATACTAAGTAGGGTCCTGATCCCAAGTAGAATTAGGAAAGGGTGGCTCTTCATAGTTAGGTGCCAAATTTACCAATATGAATCTTTTAATTTTGGAAATTTATGTTTTCCATGTACTCCATATTCTTTATTCTTCAGTTGCCATGGTGCTACAGCAACCAGTTAAGCCTGCTGTTACTATGGAAACAATAGTGTCTTTCTCTCCATTTCATACATTTTGGTACATTCTTCAGATATTTTCTCCACTTGTACATTCATTTTTGTTCGACAGATATGTAATTAAAAATTGCAACAGTGCTTAAGAAATTAGAGCAACTGAGACAAACTACTTATACTTTTAGGATAATGGAGAATTAATAATGAGTCATAATAAATGAATATGTACATATATATTAAGAGCCATATTGGTATTTAATCTAAAATTATCAGCTTACTCCTTATACATTCTTTGAAGACAGAATCTGTTTAGTTGAAATATTTTATGAAAAATTATTACATTTTATTCCTGGTGCTACAAAATAAAATGAACAAAAATATTCTTACTGGCAATACAAGAAGGAAAATATATTGCAATAATGCATGTGATATTTATTCTTTAGAAGGAATAAACTATTTTAGTCACTGGGTCAGCGCCAAGCATTCTTTGTACCATGAGAAAGCTAATGAAAAATAGAAATACATACATTTTCTACAGTATAATTTCATTTGAGGATTTCTGAAAAATATTTATTTTTTTGCTACTATTGGCATTATGTTTTGAGTTGTAACAGCTCCACATTCATACACTTCCCACTCCCCTCAACATACACACCAAAGGACATGCTCTTTCTGAAATTATAATCCTTTACCACTCCCAAAGAAATTCCATTCTGACCAGGGTAAAGCAGTTGTTTTTTTTTTTTAAGGGAAAACTTAAACTCAAAATCTGTAGTGAAGTCCATTGATAAAATAATCCTTCTATTCACGTTTGCTATATTTGGGAGGCTAGAATCAGTTTAGAAATGTTTACAAATATTGACATGTTTATAGATGGAATGGTATTTATTATTTCATAATATAATGTGTGTTTTTCATATATATTTTATTTATTTATTTTTGTTTTGATGGAGTACTTTTTTTTGTTTTGTTTTCTTTTTTTTTTTTTAATTTCTTTTCAGCGTAACAGAATTCATAGTTTTACACCACACCCAGTGCTCCATGCAATGCGTGCCCTCCACAATACCCACCACCTGGCTCCCCCAAGCTCCCACCCCCCGCCCCTTCAAAACCCTCAGGTTATTTTTCATATATATTTTAAATTGTTCAAACACGCATGTAACACTAAATATTTTACCGTTTACATTATATTTTATTACCTAAAATTTATTTTAATAAACAATTTATTTTAAAGAATTTTAGATTCATGGGAAGGTGTGAAGAAATTTAAGGGAAATCCTATGCACCCTTCACTTAACCTTTCAGTGGTAGTGTCTTACCTATGATAGTACAATGATCAAAGCCAGAAAATTGACCTTGATATAAAATTTATTTAGAATTATTTAGATTTCACCAGTTATACATGCATTTCCTGTGCGTGGATGTGTGTGTAGTTCTATGTAACTTCATCCCATGCATAGCTTCCTGTAATTACCACAAAACTCAAGATACAGAAGAATTGTACCATTTCTGTAAGACTTGGTCTTACTATCCCTTTATAGTCACACTGATTTTGCCCCTCTAAAACCCTAACACCTGAAAACCACTAATACGCTCTTCATTTTTAGAATTATGTTATTTATTGAAAGTTATAAGCAACTATGCAGGCTGTGTCATTTTTTGAATTTTATTTATTTATTTGACACTCAGAGATCACAAGTAGGCAGAGAGGCAGGCAGAGAGAGAGAGAAGGGGAAGCAGGCTCCCCACTGAGAGCCTGACGTGGGGCTCTATCCCAGGACCCCGAGATCATGACCCAAGCCGAAGGCAGAGACTTTAACCCACTGAGCCACCCGGGTGCCTCCAGTCTGTGTCATTTTTGACATTGGCTTTTATTCAGGTTTTATGAATATCCATGTATAACTTTTTGTCTGAAAATAAGTTTTTATTTATATGGGATATATGCCTAAAAGTAGAATGACTGAGTTGTACAGTATGTATGGTGCTAACTATAGGTTGTTATAGGTTATAGGTTGTGATATAGAGAAAATATCTACTCTATTCTAATATTCTGAAGGTACTTATAATAAATGGACATTGATAAAGTAAATTATATTTATTGTTTTTCAAATATTAAATCAATCCTGCATATCTGAAGTAAAGCCAACTTAGTCTTGTACTATTCTTTTTATACGTTGCTGAATTCAATTGCTCAAATTTTGTTGAGGGTTTTTGAATCTAAATTCATGAGAGATCAGTTTCATTTTATTCTACTGTCTTTGATTTTGGTATAAAGCTAATGCTGGCCTCATAAATTTGTTGTGATAAAGCTGACTTTTAAGTGACTTGATTTCCTTCTCTGAATCATCAAATGAGTAGATTGGATTTGATTTTAAATTGCTGCTCTTTTTGTATTTAACTTATCTTTTCATTTTATAGGAATTGTGCATTTTATAACTTCACATTTTCCTAAAATTACAGTGCATTTAATATATTTAACACATTCCATTATTAACAAATATAGCTTTTATTCTATATTCTACACTCTGATGTGCACATAAAGTGATGACTATACTCTTACCTTGTATATTGTGAAGTGCTTTTGCATATGAGGGTGATTTCGTGGCCTCTATGTAGCAATATTGTTTGCTGGAGTAAACCCAATCTGAATTGTGAGAGGGTTTCCTCTTCTTTTCTTGCCTTATTTTTTATATATTGTTCTGCCACTCATATCAGATTTTTTTTCAATATACAGATCTTCCTGGACTTATAATACAGTTCTATCACAATAAATTCATTGTAAATTGAAAATATCATCAGTCAAAAATGCACTGTTTTTTATTAAATAAACTCTCTCTCCAAAATGGAGTTCAGTCTCACAACCCCGATATCTAGAACCCCATTCTCTACTAACTGAGCCATCCAGACACCCCCCACCCCAAAATGCATTTAATATACCTATCCTACCAAACATTACAGCCTAGCCTAGTCTAAATTAAACATGCTCAGAACACTTACATTAGCCTACAGTTGGACAAAATCATCTAACATAAAGCCTATTTTGTAATAAAACGTTGACTATCTCATGTAGTTATTGAATACTGCGCTTAAAGTCAAAACAGAATGACTATATAGACACAGAGTGATTGTTAAGTGTATCAGTTGTTTTCCCTCATGATCAGGAGGCTGCCTGGGAGCCCTGGCTCACTGCCACTGCCCCGCATCACAAGAGTCTTGTATGGTGTATCACTAGCCCAGGAAAACAGTAAAATTCTAAATGTGTTGTACAGGTTCTATTGAATGCATATAGCTTTTGAACCATTGTAAAGTTAAAAAATCCTAAGTTGGACTGGAATAGTTGGGGACCATCTGTATTAAAAGTTATTGCAAGTTACATTGATTAAAAAATCAGTATTACACTGTGTGTTAGTTAACTAACTGGAATTTAATAAAAACTTTAAAAAATCAAGATGATTTTGGGTTTTTTTCCAGTCTTTCAACATATTTTTAAATTTAAAATATTAACAATAGTCATTTTACCTGCATTACACACTCCTGCATGAAAGAATACTCTCATGTCATATATAATTATTTATATATTGCCTGAAAGAAATTATTAGGTGAATATGACTTTGAAGGAGTGAAAAAATGTAAGACTATATACCAGAAATTGTGCTATTTCTATATGTTATTTATCACTTATTTTATTTTAAAACAATAACTTGGGCAGTGATATAATAAGTTTATTTTAATAATATTATTTTAGGGTCCACTTTTTTCTTTTCATATTCTGATGCCTGGACAAATTTGCAAATAAAATGGTTTCTGAAAGACTATATTTAAATAAGAGTAAGTATATCAGGTGAATTATATGTAGTAACTGTTCCTCACGTGACTATCTTAATGAACTTCAATAGGTGAAATGTGAGAGAGGAATCTTCCCATTTTTCTTGCTTAATTTTAATTTTTTTGGCAATAAATTCAGATCAGTGATGTATACTGTTAGTCTTTCTCAACTCTTTTTCACCCCAAACCTTTTTATTGGGGAAGTTGTGACAGGATGCCATCAGTTTATTTTCTGGGAAACTTGTCTGGATAATCTAGTTTTCGTCCCTGGAATTTGTTGGATGGTCTGGGTAGAAAACACAATATTGTTTATTAAGGTTTAGCCTAGTCCTTTACAGACTTTTGGAGAATATAGCTGGTAAATTACAGTCACTTGTCACTTGAGTCACAAGCTCAAGTCTCCCTCTTGAGCTTGAATATCATGTCATTAAGGGTGATTTCTGATCTGAGATCCATCCAGTCCACACCATTTCCTCTGAGGCGGACACTGAGGCACACTTTAGTTCTGCAAACTCATAGTCTGTGTTTATCTCACTACTGTCCACACTGGCAAATCTCTGGCTGTTTGCTTTGGCCTGCTTGGAACCCCCCAAAATGAAGAGGCGTTCTGAAGCCGATTAGCTGTACTGCAGAGCACATGGTCACTATGTCTTATCTGCCTATGCAGTCGTGGCAGCACGAGAGACATCACAGCATGGTCTAGGTCACCCTGGTTCCTGATTCTCTTCCCTTCCTCCACTGATTCTTTCTTTAGCCCAGCAGAAGAACGTGGGAAGGAGGAAGAAAGGATACTTTTTTCTTTAGTGAACTTTTCCCTTCCTTTCTTCCTTTCTTCCTCCCTCCCTTTTTTCTTTCTTTGTGTCCCCTCTGTCCTTCCCTTCCTTCCTCTCTCCCTCTTTTCTTTCTTGTGTTCTTTATTAATTAACTTTATACCTGGCACAGTGCTTTTGAGATATATACTTCGGAAAATTAAGAGCTCTTTTCCCCCTGCTTTTGCTGTTAACTTCTTTCACTGGTGTAATGGATGTTTCCTATGTAGTGGCACAAATCCAGTAAGGGATGTGTGTGTGTGTGTGTGTGTGTCAGTGTGTGTGCATGCGCACACACTCATGCATGTACACATGCGTGCATAAACATGTGGGCAGCACCCAATGAACCATAGACATTGGATCATCTATAATTAATTTTATAAGCATGCCTGATATACTTCTTCATATTTTCTTGTAGATAAAAATAGAGGTTACAAATAAATTCTTTTTTTAAAATAATTTTTTTAAGATTTTATTTATTTATTTGACAGAGATCACAAGTAGACAGAGAGACAGGCAGAGAGAGGAGGAAGCAGGCTCCCTGCTGAGCAGAGAGCCCAATGCGGGGCACGATCCCAGGACCCTGAGATCATGACCCGAGCCAAAGTCAGAGGCTTTAACCCACTGAGCCACACAGAATCAAATAAATTCTTAGTTGTGGTCTTGTCTTGGTATTTTTAATACAAATAATTAAAATGTTAACTCTGAAAGACTAAGCCTATAGGATGAAATGACAACCATTCATAGATTAAACACTGTTCTATACCATAATTTTTGTTAGTTAACTTTTCTATTCCTCATTTTCATTATCTGTAAAATCTATATAATGTAAAATCTATACCTACTTTACAACCTCCTGATAAAAATATGTTAATGAAGTGAAATATCATAAAATAAAATCTTAATATTTTGAAACTACTGTCATTATAGGGGGTATAAATCTGAGTCCACAGACTGAGCTGTGCAGAAATGTCACTTTACATTCTTTAGGTCATGTTGAATCAAAATCTAAACCACTATTCTGCCAGGACTATGAGAAATACAACTTCAGGCACTGGAGATTCTTCCTTTCCTCTAGAACTTTACAAAGATCTTTGGAAGAATATTAGAGCAAAAAAAGAAACTGGTCTCTCTGGTCTTTGGTGCACATTTTGATTATGGGAGCGTGTGTTGCTCAATGTCACATAGTGCCTCCAGGATATCTGATCTCTTTTTTCTGTGCTAGGCTGGTGTCTTGGGATTTTTATTTGACATTAACTGGGCATCCTTCATTGAAGAGCTTTCTTGTATTTTTTGTTTGTTTTAAATTGGGTCTTCTATTTGCCCACTGCATTCCAGATCCTATCTTTCCTGGAGTACAATAAAATACCCAAGGTCTACTCATCATTTCTTACTGAGCCCCAGAACTGCATTTCCTATATAGTGTGGGGGAATCTTAACTTTCCCTTCTTTCTCTGCTTCTGCCTTTCTTATCAAATGGGTACCCGCCCCCCTCCTTTGCTCCTAATATAAACTTTTTATATATTTTAGGGTTTGAGGCAGGGAAAATCCAGTTTCAGGTGAATTCTGCATCGAGTCAATCAGGACTAACTCTTCCTGAGGCAATGAAGCCAACAGTTTCTATGGTGACTCAGATAAATAGGAAAATGTGGCAGAAATTAGACATCAATTATTATCTTAAGAAATTAACTTTTCCTGTTTTAATTATCATAATTACATAATACAGAGAGGACTTTCATTTTCGTTTTTAACTTCTTACAAAGGACCATGAAAGCAAATTGCACCAAATTTAAACAGTTATGGGAGATTTTATGTGAGTCTATCCTAATAGGGAATAGAGACCAGACACAGTCTGAATTCAGCTTTGCTGAAACAAAGAGAGTGGAAGAGTTTTTAAGAATTGGAGTACAGAGGGGCATCTGGGTGGCGCAGTTAAGCGTGTGACCCTTGGTTTTGGCTCAGGTCATGATCTCATGGTTGTGGGACTAAGTCCTGCATAAAGGCTACCTGCTCAGCACAGAGTCTACATGGGGCTCCCTCCTTCTCCCTCCGCTCCTCTGGCTCATTTTCTCTCTCTCTCTCATTCTTTTAAGTAAATAAATATTTAAAAAATAAGTGGGGTGCAGAAATTATAGACCATCTGATTTTGCTAATTGGCTTTATCTGAAAGAAAATAAAATTTCTTCTAATTTCATGACAGGAAGTAACTTTATAAGTTGGAGAAAGGTGCCCAGTGAAGATTGGGAGATAGCAGCTCTATCTTTTTTTTTTTTTTTTTAAAGATTTTATTTATTTGACAGACAGAGATTACAAGTAGGCAGAGAGGCAGACAGAGAGAGAGGGGGAAGCAGGCTCCCTGCAGGGAGCCTGATGTGGGGCTTGATCCCAGGACCCTGGGATCATGACCTGAGCCAAAGGCAGAGGCTTTAATCCACTGAGCCACCCAGGTGCCCCCAGCTCTATCTTAATTCATGTTTACATTTCAAAGAACTGACTCCTGGGCCCTTGACAAAGACATTCTTGAGTTATAAAACTGGCAAGAGTTTTTTAAAAGGATTTATCTTTCAAAGGATCAGAGAAAGTGCAATTACAAGTTTGCTAAAGAAAATGCTCTAAGAAAAGGGAGGTCAGGGCCTAAAGTCTGGAAGAAACCTGTCTAAATTTAGTCAAGTTCAGGGAAATCTTCAGACTGTCTTGGTCAGGGCCTTGTGAAAATCTTGTCTCATGTGATTAAGAAAAAATAGCTCTTTTTGGTTTGCCCCAGACTGTCTTTTTTCAACCACTTATTCTGCTGCTTTTCTTTATATACCCCATGAGATTCCTAACACAGGTCAAGAGCCTTTGTCATGCCAGTGCCTTGTTGCAGATAACTTACTGTTTGGTAAAACTTATTTATCTCTTCTCTGCAGTTGACTTTCCTGTAAAGATGAGCATTTCCTCAGTTGTATTAGAAAAGGTTACTTCCTCTAAAAATCACACTGTTGCTGGTTATTTATTACCCTGGGGGGTGCTCTTTCGCTGACTGTGATTGAATTGCTGTAGTTCTCTGTGCATCATGATCTAATGTCAGTGTTCTGTATCCTGGACAGCTCTTCTCTGTTACCAGGCTAAACAAACACTGTTCTGTCCCTTTTGCTGTGGGGGCTTTTATCCTCTTTCTTTTTGCTGTAAAGGGATAATTCCAGATTAAGACCTGAGAAGAGAATGAATCATTGATGCTTTGATGGTTCTTGAGTAATCACTAGACCATTCTCCACTATAGAGGCAGTTGGTCTTCATATTTAGGCCACAGTTGTCCACTGACATGGAAGCTGTAGTTTTTTTAGTAGGAAATGCCATTCAGAAAAGGGAGAAAGAACTCTTTTTTTTTAATTTTTAATTTTTTTATTTGACAGACAGAGATTACAAGTAGGCAAGAGAGGCAGGCAGGGAGAGAGAGGAGGAAGCAGGCTCTCCGCGGAGCAGAGAGCCCGATGTGGGGCTCGATCCCAGGACCCTGGGATCATGACCTGAGCTGAAAGCAGAGGCTTTAATCCACTGAGCCACCCAGGCACCCCCAAGGGAGAAAGAACTCTTGAAAAAAGTTTGACTGTTAAAGTTCCAAAACCCATGGCAGAGATGACATAATTTATTACTTAGAAGTAGAAAATGAAAGAAAGAAATACTCAGAACCAGTTCTTATTTCTTTTGCTCCTCATCAAGTTTCTTTTTGGCAACTGGACCAGTTTTGTGGTTTGATCTCTATCACCACAATTTTGTTAATTTTTCTTTAGACCCGAGTCTTTGCTCTTCTTTCTTTCCTAGGCAAATCTCAATTTTTAAAGACTTGCTTCAGCTTATAATCTAATTGAAACCTGCCTTTACCATTAAGAATGTTTTCTTTCATGGCATACTAAGAACTATTTAAAGAGTATTCAATCCACTTGGAAATATTCATGTAGATCAGAGATAGACTAACTGTACCCCATGGGTGAAATCCATACTATATTAAAGTTATATTGAAACACAGCCATACTTATTTTTTAATGTTACTTGTTAAAACACTTCATTGGGCAATGATTGACATGTAAAAAGTTATACATATTCACTATATATGAATCTATCAATTTGGGGATAAGTATGCACCTGTGAAACCATCACTATCAATAAGTCCACAGACATATTCATCACATTCCAAAGTTCCCTCCTGCCATGTTCCCATTATTATGTTTTGTGTATGTGTGATAAGAACACTTAACATAAGTTCTACTTAATTAAGAAATTAAGACCACACCTATTTTCGAAATATTGTCTATAGCTGCTCTTGTGTTACAGTAGCAGAGTCATGTCGTTGTAACAGAGGCCATATGGCTCAAAGAGCCGAAAATACTTATTTTTTTTTAAAGCCCTTTAAAGAAAACCCTTAATATTGAGAACCATTTCAGTTTTTCCCCTAAAGATACATATCCTCTGGTGAATTATGTAGATAGTACTTTAGATTTCCCTGAATCTCTCTATAGCTCACATAACTCCTTAGTGCTATGACAAGATAGTGTCTCAAGGAAATACATTTTTCTGTACAAGTGTAAATTTAGATGAAAAATGAGGGAAATTGGGGGGGAGATGAACCATGAGAGACTATGGACTCTGAAAAACAACCTGAGGGTTTTGAAGAGGGGGGGGTGGGAGGTTGGGGGAGCCAGGTGGTGGGTATTGTGGAGGGCACGCATTGCATGGAGCACTGGGTGTGGTGTAAAACTATGAACTCTGTTACGCTGAAAAGAAATTAAAAAATATATATATAAGGAAGCTATAACTGTCAAATAGATTTTTAGCATTATAACTTGTACTATGGTAGTTTTATTTTGGTTTTATAATATAGTACAGAATTAAAAGAAACAAAAAATTAAATATAAAAATAACACAATTTTGTGTTCTTAGACGTTCCTTGAACACAGAAGACTAGGTTTGTTCAGTGACAAAATCTGTATCAGTCCTTTTCCCTTTAAATATGATAGATCCATTCATACTTCTAGGATTTTTTCAATTTTTTTCACAATCTGACAGTCTAAATTATAGTCAGGAAAATATTTACCAATTGTATAGAAATAATATTATAATACTTTATAAAATGTTTCTCAACTAAGTAGAGAATTATTTTCTTATCATAGAAAATGTCCTCCTGAACTTTTCTTTAATTCAAAAGTTTTATTTCAAATAAGTAGCTTTGGGGAAGGAATTCCACATGATTCTGGGTAAAATGTCTGTGATTGTTCAGGCTTCCATTTCTTTGAGACTGCTTCAAATAGGATATTTCTTCAATAGGATTTAGCTGAATTTTAGGGCTTAATTGTCTATTGAATTATTTTAAAAAACATGACTTCTTTCTCGCTGCTAATATGGTACATTAATCTCTGATATTGGATATGCTTTATACTTTCCAACATGTTTAATTTCCTCACATAATTTTATCTAATTAGAAAAAAATTTTTTTGCTTATCTCAGAAAACCCAAGTTCTCCCCTATTAAAAAAAAAAAAAAGATTTATTTACTTATTAGAGAGAGAGAGAAAACACACCACAGGGCAGGTGGGAGAGAGAGAGAATCTCAAGCGGACTCCCTGAGCATGGTGCTTGAGGTGGTGGACTTGATCCCATGATCTTGAGATGCTGACCTGAGCCAAAATTGAGAGTCCCATGCTTAACTGACTGAGGCACCCAGGTGCTCCCAAATCCTCTACTCTTAATCAGTAATTAACTTCGGTTTTACCTTTATGGGTCCAGCCAGAACTCTGAATCCCAGGTCTGAAGAACACTGCTGTATTGTCAGAAGGAATGCAAGTTGCTAGTCTTAACCAACAAAAGGCATCAAGTTCCCCTTTGGAAAGCTGATGAAAGCTATTCTAAAAACATGTGATCTTACTCAAAATCATGTGACTGTGAGATTTCTGCTGAAGCATCTGTATAACTATTGTAGGGTCTTGGACTCTATTTAAGGTTTTTAATTAAGGCACTCTTAGTTCTACACTTTTTACATTTCCCAAATCTTTCTAAGTATTGTCTTCTAGTCTTGAATTATAAGAGTCCTGTGTTACTCTCAACTATTTCCTGTTTATGTTTGCAGTTTATACCATTAATTTTTCAATAAATGCTATGCTTAGTACATATTTTGTTCTTGATATTTTTATTGGTACTAAGGGTATAGCAGTGAAAAAAACAAAAGTCTCTGCTATTATGGACATTATATATGGTGCTTTTACTGAGAAAAATATCCCTAAAAGTGTGTTATTTTCTTATAGCTGGACACTGTTTAATGCAAAATTCCTCTGGCTGTCAAGGAGTTCTTGAGTTGCTTATCATTGGATATTTAAAAAAAATTTTTTTTAAATTTCTTTTCAGCGTAATGATATTCATTGTTTTTGCACCACACCCAGTGCTCCGTGCAATACGTGCCCTCCCTAATATCCACCATCAGGCTCCCCTAACCTTCCCCCCACCGTCCCTTCAAAACACCTCAGGTTGTTTTTCAGAGTCCATAGTCTCTCATGGTTCACCTCCCCTTCCAATTTCCCTCAACTCCCTTCTCCTCTCCATCTCCCCATGTCCTTCATGTTATTTGTTATGCTCCACAAATAAGTGAAATCATATGATAATTGACTCTCTCTGCTTGACTCATTTCACTCAGCATAATCTTTTCCAGTCCCGTCCATATTGCTACAAAAGTTGGGTATTCATCCTTTCTGATGGAGGCATAATACTCCATAGTGTATATGGACCACATCTTCCTTATCCATTCATCCATTGAATGGGGTCTTGATTCTTTCCACAGTTTGGCGACCGTGGCCATTGCTGCTATAAACATTGGGGTACAGATAGCCCTTCTTTTCACCACATCTGTATCTTTGGGGTAAATACCCAGTAGTGCATTTGCAGGGTCATAGGGAAGTGCTATTTTTAACTTCTTGAGGAATCTCCACACTGTTCTCCAAAGTGGCTGCACCAG